>JAIZAY010001947.1:0-12371 GCA_029531755.1 Holothuria leucospilota | reverse complement strand
AAAATTTCCCCACCGTGTACGTACACGATAGGCTTACCATATGGCTGCCTGCTATACGTCTTGTGTGTAAAAGTTTGGTGACTTGCTCAAGTGGCCGTAATCGACAACTTGCGTGAAAAACTTGTAATATTTTTCGAAAGGACTGCAAGCTCAAGGTCAATTTCATCAAATATGTAATGAAGGACTGGTGTTTATTATGTTTCTTCCATTCATACTGATATTTGTCTGAATTTTTGCAGATTCATCGTCAAATCGGGGCAAATGTTAGTATCTTCACGGCGGCCATCTTGGTTAGCCCTAAATTTGTTCGAACGGTGGCGACAGTAATTGATTGCGGGGGGGGGGGGGGGGGGGGGGCAATCCTCTGTCCATGTATTGAAGTTCCGTGCCAAACACTTATCAAATTCGACTACTAATCCTTCGAAAGTAAAGTAGCTTTTCAGGTCTCTATAACGAATAATATAACTACCTTTAACAAGGTCTAGACAAAGTTGAATCCTCACACAAGGTTTCGGTTTCTTCTTCACATTTTTTTTTACTTTCCTTGGTGTCGGCCTATTTCCGATTCCTCCGTTTTCGGTTCCACATACCTAACCGTCTATGATTACGTAACTGCAGTCCGCCCACCGGGTGTGTACTGCACTTTAAATATTTGCTAACCGAAAACAGCAAACTAGGATATTAAGACCCTTCTGTGTTGTTGGCAGGGAGTGGTAACGGGACATGTACGAGATCTTACGTTTCTTACAAATCGTGTGTGACATATGAACGATCCTGCAGCATTACTCAGTTTGCATTAATCGTTTCACGTAGCGCAATGTAATTCTATTTTGTATAGTCGCAGGAAGCTGCTTTCAGCTGAGAGGTTGTTTTTTCAAACGTTTTGGACTCGCCGTTCTACTGGAGGAGGGGGTGGGGGGGTACCCTTTTTCCTTTGGAAAAATTTTTGAATGAGTTTGAGGGTCCTAGATACAACTTGGTTGCGATATTTGGGAAAGCTTAAGGAGAATAAAGGCAATTACATTTTTTACAGAGGGAACAAATAAGTGGTTTTCGTTTGCTTGATGTGCCGGGTGCTGGGGGAGGAAGCATATACTTCCGCCCCCAACTGTTGGTGCGGCCGGGGGTCGTGGGTAGCGCCCCCCAGCCCTAGCCTGTCTGGTGGTGGAACTGTTACCGCTTTACACTCTGAATTGAAGGCTCCGTTTTGTTGATAATTTGCCCAAACAAGGTTTCAACGGTAAAAACGCGCTATCTGCATAGTAATATAATGGGTTTGCCGAACTCCAGTAAGGCTACGGCCTTTGCTTGACTAACTCGTTACGTCCTTTGAGGCCGAATTGCAACTAACACCGCTCAACACTAGTACAGCTCTTCTGATGACCTCTACACGTTGGTTAAGGCAGTGATGTAGGTCCGATAAACACGCAATTCGAACAATTATTTTCCATGATATTGTGTCAAATGTTTATTATGAATAATTTTGCCCTCCAGGTTGAGAATTAGTTTTTAGTAAACATTCCACGTAATCCTGTCAGCAGCTTTAAGTATGTGGGTGGTGATATGCAAATACCATACAATATCAAAGAATATGTTGCAATTCTAGTAAGTATGTTTTAAGAGACATCGTACAACATTGTCATTGGTTTTCAATAATGTTTTGATATTGTTTTAAAAACGTCATAACTGCGTTAGTAATAACGCAAAAAACGAAATATTTTTCCCCATAATAGCATGACACAACTAAAGTGATGTTGAAAACTTTGGCCCTAGTATGGTGCAGTGGCACAAGGACTGGAAATATTGTCCAACTAATGTCAAGTTCTTTTGAATATCAATTCTGAATTTGCTTTATTAATACTTTGTTCAAAATAGATATTATTTTTAAGCATTTTAAAGATGTTAATAAAACATTTTATTATTTGGTATGATATTATTTTATATTCTAATGTGACATCTGTAAAATGTAAAATTTCTTTGAAATTCCTGGATGAATTTAAGAATGTTATCATGAAGAACGCATTTTATGTCTGTCAGAAACTGTTTTTAATGAAAAAAAAAAAATTGTTAACGTTCAGGGAACAATTTTTTAAAGACGGCATGGTTTAAAGCATTAGATGTATAATGATATTGATGTACTTTAGCTCGGTAGTTTTAATGAGAAATGCAGGTTTTTTATATTTACTCATCGCAGTATAATACAGCTTTACAACGGAACATTTTTAAAACATCGAGAAACACTATTTTGATTCTGTTAAAGTCATTAGCCCATTTGATGTTAAATGCGTTTGTGGTATAAGGTCTATATGTATAATATAATACCAGTAGTTTTTAGTAACCTGTATAAAAAATCCTATTAATTTTGGACATTGAAACTACATATGTAAAAATAGATGGTGTTGTTTTTCTTTTTTGTGAATATTTTAATTGCGTTTTTTTTTTTTTCTTATGTTTCGACCGTCACGTTGTATTGGATATTTTCGGGGCACTATTACAGGCAAATGTGTTCTATAAAAAATATTTCTTAAATTTTCGAACAAAGCGTTAGATTCAAGGACGAAACATTATCATGAAAATAGTAAAAAAAGGGTAATACGTTTTATCCCTGTTGCCATGAGTTATAGTTTGAATGCACGTATATGTAATCTTGTAGGCAACGCTTAACTTTATGGCGATCGCTGGTTTGGCATCTTTATGGTGGTGATATGTGAATAACATTTTTTTCAACATCAAAGAATTTGGTTGGATTAATATGTTTTAAGAGAATCGTTAAACATTTTTTTTCAAAATCATATTTCAGATATTGTTTTTATAGCGTCCATTGGCGTTGTCAATAAGCGATTCCGCCTAATATTGTTTCACACATTTAGCACTTTACTTGTTTGGAACGGGTTTCTGTGTTTTGAATATGGACATATGGTCTAAACCTGAGGTTTCTATTTGAATATCATTTCATACTTTTAAAAAGTAATGTTGCTTAAAACGTTTGTTTAATATGAAAAATAATTGTTTACGTTCATAGGCATTTTAAGACTATTTAGTAAGAGCATTTTAATATAATGGTATAGACCTACGTAAATAATGTCTTAGAGAAATGGTAGACTTCTTTGAAAATTCCACAATGAATTTAGAACGATATATCACGAGACGGCTTTGCTCCTGCTGAACTGTTTTTATAAAAAGCGTTTCGTAAACGTTCCCCATAACTTATTTTGAAGTCGAATGTTCAAGGCATTATGATGATGTTGAATGTAGTTTCCTTTACCTCAATGAGTTTCAAATGAGAAATCCATGTTCAGTCGATTATTTGTCATCCGCAATAGAATAAGCTCTACATGAAACATTTTTAAAACTCAAAAAAAAATAAACGATTCTGATCTTGATAAAAAATTTAACCAATTGTTCTTAAATGCTTTTGTGTGGTATGTTAAGATGTATATAACTAAAGTTAATTTAGCTATGTTTAATTGCCCCTCAGTTTGAGTAACAGTTATTCAGTACACGTAATACTGTAAATGAATTAAATCTGTAGGCAAAGCTTTTACTTGATGGCGATCGGGTGAATGGTTTGAACGTCATTATGTTCCATCAAGGGTGGTTAGAGACATATCTGAATAACATTTTTTTCAATATCAAGAATAACTTTTGGCTAAAATAATTTTAAGAGCATAAGGAAAACATTTTCATTCTTCAAATTTCCTTTTAATATTGCTTTAATGACGTCATTGCGTTATCAAATATTAAACAAAGAAGAATTATTTCTCATTTAACCAGCTGACACTCAATGGCTGGGTTTGGACTATATTACAATGAACAAGAGATTGTTGTTTCCAAATTTGAAGTTCTTCAGTTTTGAATATTTTGGTTTCTAAATCAATTGACGGCCAAAACAGTGTTTAAATATTTTTAGAAAATGTTAATAGAAATCATTTAAAAATATTAGTAAAGAACGTTTTTCATTAATCTTGATATTACATTTTTGGAAAAATTTCATGAAAACGTTTTTAATGAAATATGATTCTTTAAAAACTCCACGATGACTTTAGAATGTTTTATAAAAAAACGTTTTGTTGTTCTGCTTGGAACTTGTTTTATTGAAAACATTTTGTAAAACGTTCACCAGACAAATGCTACGGATATATAATTGATTCTGAATTTCTGATATCGAAGGAATCTGTTTGGGCAATGGTTGCAACAAGTATTGAAATTTTCAGTCATATTTTTCCACCGCATGCAAACGTTATTTTCTTTTTTGAAACAACAAAAACGGTTATACTTACATATAACCTTAACCCGTTGTTATTAAATGTTTTTTGTGTAATTTTAAATGTAATTTTTGTATTAAATTTATACTTTGTAAGTCACAAGTACTGTTGGACTGTGAAACCAACGACAAAAATGTAAATAGTTGGATGTTACTCCTTCTTTGTGGTATAAAATGCGTTGTATGTGTCGTAAATGTTTTCAATCATATTCTGGCACCATCAAAGCAAACGTTGTGTGACAAAAGTTTGTAAACATTTCAAGAACCGGTTTGCAGTTTAAGACGAACACCATTATAATGGATGTATATTTCGTAAAGCGTTATTTGTGTCCCTTTGCCCTCAAGTTGAGAGGATATTTAAAAAGAATATTTTTTCCTTAGTCTGTAGGCAACTTAACGGTGTGGTGATCGATGACTTGTTTTCTCTAGTGGCAATAAAAGGGGTGCTTATGCGTGAATAACGTTTTATTCAACATCGAAAACTATGTAACCTTATATATATATTTTCCATACAGCATCAGAACAAGGTTTTATTTTCTTCAGAAAACGTTTATTAATGTTTTTAATAACGTCCATTGCCCTTATCAATAACAACCTGCAAATAAGTTCGTTGAATTTCCTAACAACGGATTATTTGCTGGATTCTTATGAACAAAGTAACATGGAAATTGTTTGGTCGAATTTGCCTTTCTTTTTGAATAGATTGTCTTGTGTATTAAATGATGTGATTCAACCATTTGTTTAACATTTTTGAAAATGTCAATAGAAAGCCTTACAAAACATTTGTGACAACATTGTCACATTTTGACATGACTTTGTTAAAAATGTCAATAGAAATGATATTATAAAATGTTTTTCTTTTATCATCCCCACGAATCAATTCAGAATGTTATAAAAACGTTATGTAGTTGCGGTTTTGTGTTAACATTTTCGAAAAATGTTAAAATATATAGCACTATAGAAACAGTTGTACAACATTGTAACATTTTGACATGATCTTTTGTAAAATTGTCAATAAAATGATATTAATAAAATGTTTTTTCTTTAACGATCTCCAAGATCAAATTTCCGGAATGGTATGAAAACGTTATGCGTTTTGTCGTTGTTTAACATTTGTGAAAAAGTTTTATATAAAAAGCATTATAAAACATTTGTACAACATTGTAACATTTTGACCTTACTTTTTAAAATGTCAATAAAATGATCATTATAAAATGTTTTTCTTTAAACATCTCCAAGATCAATTCGGAATGTTATGAAAACGTTATGTGTTGCGTTTTTGTTTAAACGACATTTTTTGAAAAATGTTAAATATAAAGCATTATAGAACATTTTGTACCACATTGTAACATTTTGACATAACTTTTTAAATGGTCAATAAAAGGATATTATAAAAGGTTTTTCTTTTACATCGCCCAAGATCAATTCGGAATGTTATGAAAACGTTATGCTTTGCGTTTGTTTAACCTTTTTGAAAAATTGTTAAATATAAAGCATCAATAAAACATTTACACAACATTGTAACATTTTGACATACTTTTTAAAATGTCATTTAAATGATATTATGAAAATGTTTTTCTTTACACATCTCTCCGAAGATCAATTCGGAATGTTAATAAAAACGTATGTGTTTGCCGTTTGTTTTTAAACATTTTCGAAAAATGTTAAATATAAAGGCATTATAGAACATTTTGTACAACGTTTTGTAACATCTGGCATGACGTTTTTTTTTTGTAAAAACAATGGTTGTTTCAATAAAATGATATTGTAGTAAATGTTGTTCCTTTCAACATCCCCAAGAATCTAGTTTTGGAATGTTTTAAAAAACGTGTATGTGTTCTCCGGGGGGGGGGTTTTAAAACATTTTTGCAAAATATTAGATATAAAGCATTATAAACACATTTGTACAACATTGTAAAACCCCATTTTGACATAAACTTTTTTTAAAATGTCAATAAACTGGAATATCGTAGAAATGTTTTTCTTTAACATTTCTAAGATCAATTCGAATGTTATGAAAACGTTATGTTTTTTGCTCTGGGGCATCCGATGCAATGTTTCATGCGTCATGCATTGAAAAGCACAACTTGAAGCCAGTGGTACTGAATAATATTTAGAAATTTCGACAATCCTGACACAAGTTACAGGTGAAATCAGAGAAAATATCAGGAATAACTATTCAAGGAAGAGCCCTTAACCAAGATGAAATGATCGTCTTCTACCAACTAACCTTATACTATAGATTGTATACCAGCACCCCCGTTGCAGATTCCGCCCCCAGAGAAAATAATGGGTTGGCCACAACTTGACAGGAGTTAAGTGAGTTTTTGAGTCGCATATTTGGATATGGAAAGTTAGGACTGTTAAATTGGGGGCAAACTTGCCCTAGAGCCGTTTAAAACCCCAAGATGTAAAACCAGTATGAGGAATGGAGACTCATATTGCAGTTCGAACACCCTTAGGATGGGGTGTAAGTTGGAGACTTAAAGAGGGGTAGTGACAGCCAGGTGATGACACGAGAAAAGAACGGCACTTTGCGTTTTAAGAAAGGCTCACAAAAAGAAGTAATAAAAGTTCTGGCAGAGTAGAGTTTCATATATGTACAACCAAAGGACAAAATGAGATCTAAGAGAAGACAAGAAATTCCTGGCCGTAATGGAGGAAAGGAAATGGAAATGGTGAATGGGCATGTCCGCTGCCTCTTGCCCGTCAAAACAGATGATCCAAGTTACCCAACAATACAGGGGTAGCTATGAAGAGATTACTTCTTTGAAGGATGAATTCCTGAATAAGCCTAAATTTGCCTGACCAATACAAGACCTTCATGAAAGGGTAATTAAAGAAGGTCAGGCCTGAGAATTGTCACCTGAAGGAACCAATCCACAGCAGTTTTGGTATATACCCCACTACGGTGATTTATCATCCCCGCAAACGGCGGAAAAGCTTCGAGTTGTTTTGATTGTGCCTCCAAATATGAAGGTGTATCTCCTGAAATTGATGTATTACTTGGGCAAGGGCCTAACAATGAACAACCAGCTACTGTGGATGCTCTTGAGATTCAGACAAGAGAGAAGTGGCTGTTGTTGGAGATATTGAAAGTATGTTTTTATCGAGTGAAAGTAACAACCACAACACCGAGACTACCTTCGATTTTTATGGGTGGGAGGATGGTGCTCTGAAGAAAAAACCCCAAGACTACAGGATGAAGGTGCAATGTTTTTGGGGCGGCAACTACTTCGTCACCCTGGGTGTGCCAATTACAGTCCTCAAGAAGGGTTTGCAGATCTATATGAAATCATAATAATGGTAAAGTATGCTGCAGAATTTGTAAGGAAAGGATTCTATGGTTAAGGAAAACCGACGGCTTACTTGCAGTGCCAACAGTGGAAATATGCCCCGAGCCTTGTAACCAGAACAAGAACAATGGTTTGAAAAGGGAGGCTTGTAACTGCGTAAGTTTCTTTCCAATTCAACTGAGTTTCTGGCAGGACACATATACCGAGCTGAAACTGTTGCAGTTCAAGGTAAACGAAACTGAGATCTGAGTGACTTACCCAACATGAAACACAACCTATGTGTGTTTTATGGAATGCCTCCTTGAAGACAATTTCACCTGTTGAAGCGAAATTGAATGGGATAAACCAACAACCAGAAGAGGTATACTATCAACTGTAAGCAGTATTTTTGATCCATTTGGATTGTGTGGGCCCTATGTTCTGTTGGGGAAACGTATTTAGCTATAACAGGTTTTGTGCTGAAGGGTCGCGGACTGGGGATGATCCAGTTGAAAGGAGAACGTCTCCATCAATGGAATGAGTGGAAGAATCCGTTACCCCACCTACTGACAATAGTGATTGCGATTTTGTTGCTACAAACCCATTGAGCAACAACCATCCAGAATAGTAGTCTGCAGACTACATCACTTTAGTGATGGCTAGTACATTGGGATATGGACAGTGGGCTCTCCCTAAGATTAGTAAATGAACAAGGACATTTGAAGGTGTCATTATTAATCAGCAAGTGCCGAGTTATGTTTCACTGAAGGTTCACGAACCATTCCCGAGATTAGAGTTGGTTGGCAGCCGCAGTATCCGTTAGAATTGGCAGGAATTTTACGAGAGGACTGCAGTATGATAATATACGAGAACATTTTCTGGACGGAATAGCCAGGTTGTTCCTGGGCTTACATAAACCAAATGCGGCAAAACGATTCACATAAGTTTTGTGGCTAACAGAATCCACAGCAAATCCATGACGGGAGTCAACCAAAACAATGGCGATTATATTTCCAGCAAAGACAACCCAGCAGACTTTGCCTCCACGGGGTCCTTAATGCGGAAAACTTAAAGAAGTGTGACATGTGGTGGCATGGGCCCCCCCCCCCCGCCGAAATGTTTATTAAGACGAGGACAAACTATGCCATAAAGGGAAATTGATCTGCCAGAGATACCATTGATGATGTTGAAGTCAAGAATGACCAGTTTCTTGCTTCACATGGTGATCTATGCAGCTTATACCTGTAGTTGTGTGAGAAGCCAAGTCGTCTTGGAACAAGTTGAGGCGTATTATTGCCAGATGTTTTTGAATTTTTCATTAGTGATGTTGAAAGGCACACGCAAGGCTGGAGAGAATAACAGTGTACGATTCCCTGGACCAGAGGCGGAAAGGCTTGATAGTGAAAACCATTCAGCAGAATGAACACAGGGAGAACGCAACGAGTTGGCAAAATTATAGATCCCATCATTGACAGTCATTGGTCTCTGACTCGGGTTTGGTAGGCGTTTGAAGAAGTCTAACTTGCCACAAGAAATAAAGCATCCTGTGATTATACCAGCCAAGGGTGACTTTGACCCAGATTATTAGTAATTCACTACCACAATCAAGTACGTACATCACACCAAGGAGGAAGAGGAATAACACTGAATGCAATCATCAGACAAGCTGGAATACTGGATAATTGGTGGTGTGTCAAGTGTTTTCCAGAAGATATTCATGACTGTGTCTTGTGTAGGCGATTTAAGAAGAAACCCAGATTTCAGAAAATGGCAGACTTGCCAGTTGATAGAATCGAGACCAGCACCTCCATTTCTTAAATACAGTGGAGTAAGACTGTGTTTGGACCGTTTGTGACCAGAAATGGCCCGAAAGGAAAGAAAAGAGATATGGATAAGGTTTACCTTGCATGTTCACGAAGAAGTGTTCATCTGGAGGTAGCTAATTCAATGAAGCACGGTACTTCGTTTTTCAACGCACTTTATAAGATTTGTGTGTGCAGAAAGGAGGGCCGTCAGGTAGTTGCGGGCAAAACCGGAAGGATCAAAATTTTTATTGGTGCTAAAGGAGAATTACGAGATGCTCTTGCAAGAGATGAGTCCATGAACACGGTTGCATGATGAACATGGTAAAGGTTTTAAAACTGTGACTGGAATATTTAATGCGCCCACTGCGAGTCCATCAAGGAGGAGTTGTGGGAAGAGAATGATCCGCACGGAACACTACGTGGTATCCTCAACAGTACCTCCTGTTTTCAACATAAGGGACTTTTGACTTATGAAACTCTGACAACATTTATGGCTTGGAAAAAAGGGCAGAGGCTTATCAGTAACAGTAATGGGCCTTTTTGCCAGGCTTCCAATTGAAGCATCTGGGACCATTGACTCCAGCCCATCTCCTCACATTAAAGAACAGTGTTGTAACATACCACCACCAGGCAATTTTTGTTTCATAAGGGACAAATTCAGTAAGAAACTGTGGAGAAGAGTTTCAATATCTGGCAGAAGGTATTTTGGTGTCCGATGGAAGAAAGATTACATCACTATTTGCAATCCAGACAGAAATGGACTCAGAAGGGAAGAAATTTGCAGATAGGAGGACATTGTATTATTGTTGTGAGGAAGGTGTTCCTCGAAGAAATCCGAAATGGAAATGTGGTAATGGTTGTAAAGGTGTAGCCTAGTAACGGATGGACCTCATTCGGTGAAGGTTTCAGTGTTTTATTGGCGGAGAAAGTTCAACCCTGGATAGACCCATCACCAAGCTAGTCTTACTGATACCTGTAGTGTAAAGGATTAGGGAAATTCCATGAAATATGAGCCTAGAAAAAAATTACAAAGTTTTGATGGGTGCATACTTGGTGGGTTTTAAAAAAAAAAAATAGGGCCATAATAGATGCCCAGCTTTGTGACTTGAGGATAGTCCACGCCTGTTGGATAGTCACAAGAATATTGAATGTTAAAGTTTATCAATTATTCACTTATTTGATTTGGGTTTCTGTCCCCACGCAGAGGATGCCTGCAAGGTTATTCAAACTGACTTTTGTAATGTATTTTGAACTTTGATGTTACTTGCCATTGTTTGAACGATTGACATTTCTTGTTTATGTTATAGACTGTAGTGCATTTTGCCATATTTTGTGCAGGTAAACAGTCGTTCATGCATTTGAGTGATCTGCATTAGCAGAAGGATACGGTGTAAATTTTTCAAATGTAGGGGAGCCCATGTAGCGATCGTGTGATCCGTGTTGTAAGTTTTCTAACAGCGCCCACCAATTACTTTTCATCGCAGACTTAAGAATCTTTGTCACGTCTTGAAGATCGTTGTGGAAGAACAAATTGCGAAGACTTATTTGATTGTCATTTCAATTGAACTAGAGGAGGAATCGGTGAGACATTTTAAACACCATTTCCTGTGCATATTTAATCAGTCCTTATCCTTAAAGGAACCTGTGCGATGGTTTTTATGACAGTAATTCTTTTTATGAAAACTTGTTTACGTTTATTACCTCATTTACTGTCTTAAAACAAATTGCCCCCAAGGCCGGGTTGGTTTGAAAAATTTCATTGGGGAGCATTTAAAAACGTTACATTCTAAACATTTAAAATGATACTTTAGGGTTTTACATTCTTGAAAATTCAAGCTTTAAACCCATATTTCGATTTTTGGGTTTAGATGGATTTGGCAAGTTATTTTGTTGTAGTGTATTTTGTTAAAAAGGTCACATGGGGTATTCCTGCTTTGGGCCCGTCGTGGAAATTTTCTTAAAAGGGGAAATGCCAGTCATTTCCATTTTGGAAGATTAAAGGATTTACGTGGTTTGATTTTTAATTTTTATTTGACTTCGGTTCAATTTTCAGTAGGTTAAAAAAACCCGGTAATTTTGCCCTCTCTATTTTGGTTGTTTACAATGTTCAAAACCGGGTCTTAAAACCAACCAGGGAAAAATTTTGGTGAGGTTTGGTTTGAAAACGTTTAAAAAATAATCAGCATGACCTCCGCCCTATTTCCTTGATAAACCCCCTGGAAGTTAAAAAGGGGGTAGGTATAAAAATACCGGGGGTGAATAAGATGAATTTCCCCAATTGGCAAGGCAAACGCATTCCCCATTCCAATCAGGCAAACTAACCAGGGGATTATTACACATACTGAACTTTTTTTTGGGGAAAGTAAGTTTTGATATTATTTTTAAAACTCTGAATTCTAATTATTTTAATTTTTTATGGCTTAGGGAGGGGGGAGAAAAGTGGGATCAAGGTGGAGGAAAGAAGGGACTGGGCTGGGAAAAATACTTTGGGGAAAATTTTGGGAATGTAGAATTTTTTTTAAAAAAAGTCCCAAGGAGGTAAGGAATAAAAATTTACTTCTGTATTAAAATTCTGTTTTGTTGCCCGCCTATTTTTGGGGGAAAAACCTTGTTTTTTTAAAAGGTCAAACTTACAACAAAATTCTTTAAAGGGCCCCCAGGGCCACCCCCCCCAATGCCTTTTTTTTAGCCCCTAAAAAGTAGAAAAATTTTTAAAAAATTTTGGGTTAAAAAAATTGTGGAAGATTGCATGAAAACCTTTTTTTAAAAAAGTTTCAAAGGGGAAAAGGGGACCCCCTTTTAAACCCCCCCCCAGGTATTCACCCCCCTTCATGCCCCCCAAGGGGAAACCCGGTCCCCATTATTATTATTTTTAAATTTAGTTCCCCCAAAATTATTTCTTTTGGGGGAAGGGTGAAAAAAGAAATTTTTTAATTTGGTTTGGTTTTTTGTAAAAGTATGTCTTGAAATTGTACTTAAAAAGGAAAGGGTGGGTTTTTTTGGGGAATGCAGCCCCCCCCCCCCAAA
>JAIZAY010001934.1:0-12435 GCA_029531755.1 Holothuria leucospilota | reverse complement strand
AACAAAATTGACAATTTGACTCTTTGAATTGTATTCTTACTCCGTATGACTTACAGTCGGCCGGGATCGATAATTCAGACGGCTTGAGGAAGGAGACAAAATGGATTATTTTGAGTTCCCCGGCTTTGGAACAAATTACTTTAAGAATGGAAGAACTAGAACATAGAGTTGGTGCGTGCGAAGCGCGCTGAAAAATCTCATTTTAGACTTCTTAGCGATAAGAGAAATGGAAAAGCTAAAAAAGTATATGTATCCTCAAGAGAGGGCTCTCGCCCCTCCCCCTTTCTTTAGCGCCTGTCCCATATTATCGTACCGGAAATGGCACTTTCCGTGCCTTACAACTTGCATCTAAACAATCTTCAAAAAATTCGGTAAATTTACACTGACCGATGGTGATAAAACGTTTGCTTTGAAAATTTAATATTATAGTAACCCTCGTCAGTCAATTTACTGAGGATGGTATAAGCCTTGGTGGGGAAAGTGAATAGTGAGAGGTGTAGCGAGGGTTTTGGAAATAGTAATTTACTCAAGCTGTCCTACGTACAGGAAGTAATCACGAGGTAACAAATTTTCCTACGCTCAGCAGCACAGCAGTATTGAGACATCAATTTACATTAGGCTCATGCAAAGCACGCCGACGAATTTATCGGGAATTGCGATTTCCTCTACTTGGGTAGGGTTTGGGATTTCGTTGGCAAGGACCATGGTGCATGTAATGACGTACATTAGATTTTTCAGTGACCCTTATTTCAGAGCTTTAAATCGATAGTGTGGTGCGTAGGAGACACCCATGCATTGAAAAGAAAAAAATTTAAATTGTACTAGTCAGTACATACTGGGTGCGCACGAAGCGCACTAGGAAAAATCTTTCTACATTTTTATGGTATCTGATATTAATATTTTCCTTCATTTAAAATTGCAAAAGTTAATCATTACAGGCTATTGAAAATTTTGTTAGTTTCTCTTTGTCTCGCTTCCCTTCGCCCATTTTTGCCATTTACTTTTTTATTTTAAGCTCTTAAAAAGCGGGGGTAAGTGCCCCTTGCCCCCGTTATCCCTTCTTGGTCCAAGAAGGAGCCAAGCACAAAACCACAGCACTTACATGAAACTTACCCATACTAAAGTTAATCTCAATACCAGAATTTTCTGCACCCTTCGCTCTCACCGTGGTGGAGGTCTAAAGGCCTCTTGCCCCCTATACCTCATGTTAACTTATAAAATTCATGATATGTCGGCCTTAGTTTATGACTTCAATGCTCAAAAGAGCTGAATCGCATATAAGGGCTTCTTTTTCTGAATTTTCCCTATAAAGCTCAGGACCCCCAGCCGTGGATACACCTTCAGTGAACCTACATAACAAAACTTCACATTCACGATGTTGTTGGCAGCTCTATTGTATTATTGTTCCAAAGACCAATGCAACCCTAGCATAGCCGGTCGTTTCCCAAATAAAGCCCCCTTTATCAAGAGATAGTGCAAAATACAGACCAGTAGCCAGAAAGGGTTCTGAAGGGGGCGAAATAGCTTCATGGGGGGCATTTTTGGGGGCGAGATATACTAAAATGCCAAGGGCAATGGTAATTTTTTATTTTCTATGGGGGCGAAAATACCCCACCTCCTTGGCTACGGGCCTTGCCAAAATAGGCCATTGGCCTAATATAAAATCAGGCAAATTGTGAGTTTTGTAGACTATTGTGTTATTTAACGATAGTTAAATGGTTCATTCTAATAGCCACAATTGTTTAAATATCCCAGAGCGTTACGTGGCCTCGACATATGGTCCTCACCGGAGAGTTGTCTCAGGACCTTGTCTGGGGCCCTTATATGCTTCCCTGAGCTCCACACCGGTAACGGTGGGGCCATTTCCGCACCCTTCAGTTGTACATGTCGGTGTACCCCTCCGGTAGAATGTTGTGTCCCTTGTTCCTTCTTAAAGTCTGACGATGCTAGTGGTCAGATATTACCTTGTTGATTACAGATAACAAGGCATTAATATTGTGTAGATCACAATCATTCTGATCTATTATGCAAGTAATCAAATATTTCTACTGATATTTTAACAAAGAGACAAGAATTTCGGAGAATGATTACTTCCAAAATGTTAAGATCGTTTTATCCATTGTCACACAGGAAAAGTAGACTCTCCGAGCTAGTAACTTATCGAATTATTGTATAGTATTCTTCCGCCGTACTTAAATCTCTACCCATTTTCCCTAGACTTGGGGACGCACGCCCCCACATGATGTCGCCCCTAGTCCCTCACTGAAAAACTCGAGTGAAAAAGTATACCGTTTCCCTATTTGATGCCCCCATGAAATGATGGGATCTCTCTGCACGTGAGGAAAACTTGTCATGTTAGGGTCTTGTATATAAATAAACTGCGTATACCCCCAATTGGACGCCCTTTTCGTTGGGGGCTGAATCAGATGACGGAATGTGTGAAATTCAAAGGAAGAAGTAAGAGAGTCGTGCGAGAGGACAACGACAGTGGAGGGGGAATCGATTACCTTAGATCTTTGCAGTATGTATTTTGTATCTCAGTAAAGGTCGACACGCCCAAAATAAGAGAGATAAAGACAGATATAAGTTTACTGCTTTACTCCTCTCAGTGACGTCGCCAGGATTTGGTAATTGGGGGTACCACAGATGACGTCGTAATGCCACCTCAGTTAAACCCCCAAAGTCTGCGTAAATTGCACCTTTCTAATGCGCCCCTGCGATTATAAATATAGCAGTGAGGGATCATTCCTTTGTCACTACATAAAAGTGCCCTTCTGGGGGTCTAGGGAGGGGGTGTCTCTCCCTTTTGAGAAGTTTTTTTTTAATTTAAGCTTGCTTAGATGCAAACTGGTGCTGTCTTTGGGATATGTTTGGAACTGATAATATATGGCAGGAAAATGTCCGTATTTAGTGAATTCTAATTTTTGGTTAGGTTTTTTAAAGAGGAGAGTATGTTGTCTGAAGAAGGGTATGTTGTCAACGAACCTCCTGAACCCCCCCCCCCCCTACTTTGGCTACTTTACTGATTATATTCGGGAAAATTTTTTATGCAAAAAGTGCCACAAAAACGTTCTTGGACTATTACAAAAATTTTCCTTTGCTTCATTGTGCATTATAAAGGGGTATCTAAGGCTGGCACTCAGACACCGGTATAGGGCCTCGTGGAAGCTCTGAATAATTATATTAAATGGGGAATTGAAATGATGCTTATTACCTGACATCGAAATGATACTGCAGATTATGACGTCAAGCACTTTATAAATATCGTATTTTTACCAAGTTTGAACGAAAAACCAGACGAACAGCTTCTAGCAATGGGGAATTGAAGGGAGGGAGAGTATAGGTGCAGGGAGGTGATATCAGACCTCCCTGACAGGTATAGCAAAGGAAGTGAAGGACTAACAAGCGCGTTTCACAATGCCTTTTCGTCGTAAGTGCATTAACAATCACCATCTATACCGATAATGGCTGCGCGAGAAGCTCTCAGTAAAAATTTTTGAAAAATGTATAACGGCAAATACGTAGTTTCGACCTTCCACATCCGCATGCTGAAGATTAGATTGAAAGGTCCAATATTGTTGCGAGGCCCCTACAGAGGCAGAAGATGTACCTCTGTTTTCGGAAAAGTGCTGTGATCAGAATAGTCCTATGTATTAATACCTTAAAAATGGTCATGAAATGGAGTGCAAGAATTTTCGCGAACCACGCCGAAATTTTTCATTCAATAAGATTTCCATTACAAAACCTGCATTCAGGCGCTGCATCGCGACACTTTCAATTCCAATTTCCTAAAAAACACTATGCCAATCACAAAGTCAGTCTTTTACCAGAGAATTCGTAAACAGCTTTCAGATTTTGTTGCTGTGCTGCTCCGGGAGCTGCTACCGAAAGATATTGATAATAAGAACAATATTGAGGTAAGGTTTGCATCGCGAGGAAAGCCGGAAAATTTTGATAGTTTGCGAAGGATTTGCGAAAATTCTGATAGTTTGAGAACCATTTGTGATAGAAAATGATAACAATTGATCCATCAATTGGTCGAAAACACACCTCACCCTACCCCCACAGAAATCTATAGCTTAAATGCCTTTTGGGATAATTTTAAAATTTTCGAAAAAAAATTGATATCGATTGGGGCACGTGCCCCTCATGCCTCCCCCTCCCCCTTGCCGGCCCCACTGACTCCTCAAAAGGTCTGGACAAGACTATCTTCTTTGTTAAACACAACTATTTACTCGAAAATTAAGAATGTTCAGCACGACAATTAACAAAACGTGTAAATAATTGCACACCAAAACGTAAAAATACATGATTAGACTGCGTAAACGGTCAACAATTGCAGTGACTATGCAACAATGTAGGGAGGCAATGGAACGATAAAAGGATGCATATACAGTGTTTAAGTTCGAACGTCTCCATTTTCGTGCTAACTTCTATGTAGTTAATGTCACTCGCTAGTGGAACTGCAGACAGACAAGTTTGGATGATTATTTGTCATGTCATGATCAACTTAAAACCACACGAGAACATCAATTAAGAAATTCATAAATAATCCAACACTGTAGAGGATTAAGAAAAAGTGAAAATTTACAGACAGTGAAATTAATGTAGGCATAAATCTCTACACATATTGACAGATTTAAAAGAAAAAGTTTGGTTAAATGTTAAATCTTAAGTTACTTAAAGACAAATATTAAGTCTGCTCAAATAACTGAATTGATAGCGAAAGTCTAGGTCGCCGAGGTTAACGTGCATGAAAGAAAAGAGTATACAGTAAGATAAAAGAGAACAGTATGGTGTGCGTTTGAAGGTTATTTCAGGCAGACTCCTTTGATTATGAAGGCAATGGAGGAATTAAGGTAGGTGAAAACATAGTATCGAAAAGCTCCACTACACTAGAATATTTCTTTTTATATAACGCACTTCTTATTGAATATACCAACATTTATGAGCATCAATTCCCCCTTGATGCGAAAACGTGATGGCCATGAGCCTTAAATTTTCACTTCATGTAGCCTAGCTGCCTAAATATACTTTCAGTAGGCATGTATTAAAGCACACAGAGTTGTTTTGCTGTGCATATAAAGGAAGTCGGTTGTTTCGTTTCGGAAATGTAGAAAAGTAATAGTTTCAGTGTTAAAGGGTAGTGGAACTACCCTTTTAAGATGGTTCATGAATTTCGTGATTTTTTTTTCTTCTTTTTTTTTTGTCGTACCTATTGAGTTTAACTGACATCTTGATGGTAAAGGGTCAAACTAAGAGATTCTGAACATCTAACGCACGGCTAAAAAGCAATGATAGGATACTTAATGATTAAAATCATTTATTTCAAATTCATAAACAGACATTCTTTTAGGTATTAATGATATGCAACCCCTATTCAAATACAACCAATGAGTGAAGCTGATACCAATTTGATTGACAGGCTCTTTTCCTTTTACGAACAACTGTTGTGATCAATTCTTCAGTTGTACATACATGTTGTATATTCCAGAGAAGCTGATGCATCATGGGCTTGGACAAGCATTGCAAACTACAAGCTCTTACACCCATAAGAACTACAATTTTGCAGGTTTACAGTAACTATTGGAAGTGATAAATGGCTATAACGAGACTAATTAGAAGCATTGTAATGCAACGATTTTCTTCAAAACTTACCATAAAATATTCAATATCAACTCAATGAGCCCCTTTAAATTCATGACATGAAAACCATTAAACTTCCTGTTACAGTGTGCTAAATGATTCGAATTGCTATTGCTTGTTACTAAGTGGGCAATTCATTAATTTTTGGTCTGCAAAGTAAGAATATTCTGTCATGCTATCCCCAAATTGCTTTGAAACTGCTTAAATTTGGGGTGAGAATTTCAAAAACACAAAACTGTGAAAAAGAGACACACAGTGACGTTTTTGCAGGACTCTGACAGGGAAGTTCCCCTTAGTCCATCTTGGCCCCACTCCTCCAAATGAACATGGTACTTAATATAAAATGTTAAGAAAAGCTACTTGTTCGTATCAAGAAAAACCGCCTCCGATGAATTTAGATTACTTCAGTCTTTCAAAAAAAAAAAATCTTCGACACGCTTCGCTCTTTCTCCACATTCTAAGTGTGGGCAGGGAGCTGGAAGTCTTCCAGCTGGTGTAGGCATGACTGATGGGCTATTATTCTTTTAAAGTTCCATGGAACCGGGGGCACTGGGGACACGCCCCACACACACTTCTGAGAAAGGTAAAATGTGCCCTTTTTTGAAAATGAAAAATGCACATATGGATATATATGTACATGTATATATATATATATATATATATATATATATATATATATATATATATATATATATATTATATATATATATATATATATATATATATATATATATATCTATATATATATATATATATAATATGTAAAATTAAGTAGTTATGACGGTAAAGCAAAAAATCTCTACTCAGAGTTCCACGCTAGTGTGCGCGTTCATCAGGAGGTCCAGATGAATAATGATTTCGAGTCTACGCCGTGTCCGTTGTTCACCTTGTCGCTGTGTCTGTTGTTAACCGTTGTCCGCTGAATTGAAGTGTCTTGCGTGTGGTGTGATGTCGGCATTGTGAGAGGGGTTTTGATCTTCTGTTCAGGAGGTTGGGAGACAGGTAATCGACTACTGCAAGCAAAGGTTGCAAAAGCCACAAATGTTCCTTTGGGTGTTTGACCGTGCCCAGTATGCACCAACGTATGGAGAAATCGCGGCCTCTCCGCTTGAGAGACCAAGCATGTTTGGAGAGCTCTTTTTCTTTTTCATGACATTCTAGGTTGAAAGATTTCTTGTGGTTGTTATACCTCTCCTTGAAGGAGCCGCCGGACATTTCTAGGTATGTGTGTGTTACGTTATTACTAGTAACTTCGGCCTTATAAACAGTGACTGGTGTTAGACATTTCCCTTTAAGGGGACAAGAATCTTTGACCCTGCAATTACAGCCATTTTGCCCCCCAACTTTTGACGTGTTTTTACTTCCCTGGTCCCATGCAACCTTCACTATCATCCTACCATCAGGGGCCCTAAGATGGGCTCCTAACTTCAAAGCCATCACCATAAGTTGCACTTCCCACCCCACTGACTACCGTTACGCTGACGGGTCTTCAAAGTGGAAACTTCGCTAATCGCTCCAGTGCTTCGCCGTTCGAAATGATCCCTGGATCCTCCACCGTAACTGGAAAACACATCATAGCCCAAAGTTCTACACTCTTAAAAAAACGACACACCTATACGAATTTTATGCTAAATATACGAAAGAACTTACGCACTTAGCCTTACATCATCTTGACACCACTCACAGAAAAAAAGAATCCTTAAATACACACCCATTTAATCGCCTTCTTTCCAAAGAAAATCGCGCCCTCGGTTTCGTCGGATCCGAAATGTCATTCAAGTAACTAAGTGTTTGAAAAGAACTTAATTGGCCAAGTCAACAAATAAACGAACAGGGGATTTGCCCGACAGGGGCGTCAAGCTCCCCGACGGGGGGTTGGGCAAGCACCCCGAAGCCTCATAGAGGACAATGGAGAACCGATGCTTGAAGGAAAACTTTGACGCGCGAAGCGCGCCCAAAATTTTGGGACCTTATTGGAGAAAATTTGAAAAAAGTTGGGCCTTTACCATAGAAAATTTGAAAAAATGGGTTTACAAAAAGAAAATTTGGGGGTTTTATTGAAGAATTTGCCCTAATTTAGACCAGAATTAAGTAAATCGTCTGGGCGACTAGCCTTTGTCGGGGACTTCATGTTTTATCGCATACATGACAGTTCCCGACGAAGGAAAATTTCCCCGACGGGGGGCATGGCCCACTCCCCAACCTGGCGCCACCACTGTAAACGAACCTTGACCTATTCAAACGTTTTTTTTTTTTTTATTTCTGAGTACCGCACTTCTTGATGAATGGTGTCCATTGTTGTGTTTTGTGATAGATTGTATAATGGAAATTGGAATCCACCCAACTGTGGAAAATCGTCTGCCAGTGTAATACCACAGTACAAGTGGTCATCGATTTTGTATAGCCACACGCACATAAAAACACAGCACACTGTTGCAGCATATGAGCATGAGCCATTCAGTCTATAGATATCCGGTTTTTGCACGTAAAATTCAGACTTCTTTCAAATTCTACTAAGCGTTAAATATATGAGCGATGTGCTGACAACTTGTCCATTATATGCAGTTAGACTTACTCAATAGGTTATCGGTTTAACCATAACTTCACGTAGCCCTGCGTTTTTCCTTACCGTCGAATTGCAATAAAGCACCCACAATCAAGCCCTCCATCAGCCTTCCTTATACAGTTATTGAGTAAATTTTAGGCCCTCTTTTTTGTCATGACCGAACCATAGAACAGGCAACTTGAATATAAATACTAAGCTTTCACAGGGTTACCGGGTTTAGTTTAGTTGACAACTTGTAAAGTTGAATTATTTTGGTTCTGTGTGATTTTGTTTCTGTGCCCGCTCTCCAATGATTTCAATCTGATTCCCCTTTATAGGCCTACTCTCTCTTTTCTCCATCATAATTCCGCCAGACACTTCTGTAAATAGATCGCAATTAATTCCAACTCATTATACCTTAAAAATTTGAAATATCTATTCACTTACACAGAACATGGTAATGTTATTAAAACTATCACCGTATATTTGCATTAATATTTTATCACTCATCTGTTTACTCAAGATCGAATACCGACGAGAACTGACCGTACACACAAATCGATATCACACCATTTGTCCACAGTCAAACCGGGATTCCCCTAACGGTGTTCTTATTGTCATGTCAATAGGTGTGTACTGATCTCTTCAACAACATATTACTGGTCCGTGGCTCTGTGAAAAATCGGTACAAAACTTTGAAATGTGACAACGATTTGATCGATAAGTCTGTACTGTCTAACAGGCTATCGTTGCCATCACTGTCTGTGTTAATCGCACGGTCTTACTATAATTCTGTGATTCAAGATCGTTGCTGTTGAATTCTGCATGAACGAATTTTGATGACTGCGAAAACACACAAGAAGAACATACAAAATAAACATTCCGCCGGTTCTGCGTGTGTCAGATGACCGGTATATGGCATAATAGCGAAGGAAAATTTGGAATATTGGTTACGCGTCATTGAACTAGATGATCACACACGCTGGATATCTGGTTGTGTATATATCTATGCTTGATAAGTGTTACAGTGACTACGAGGGAGATCAAGTCCATCGCTCGTGTTGCAAATGGAGAGGGACGATATACCTGGGTGACTCAGCCGCGAGAAATCCCTCTCTATACTAACTGGTATATGACGGAAATTACCGTGTACTAACGTTCATGTAAGCTAATATGCTTAAACGGCTTGCGATGATCCTTAAAGTAACATGTCACCGAGGACGCCTACTAAATTATTATGTGGAGTTGTTCACGGCTGTGTTTATAGCGTTCCTGTGACTACGGTTAACTGTTTCGTTATAGGAAATGTTGTGTAGCCAACAGAAAAGAGCTGCTTAGACTTTAGTGTAAAACAGTTTATGTACACCTTTGATTTCGTCTAGCTTAAGTATGGCGGCCGAAAGCAATGGCCTGCTCAATGGTGAAGTCACTGAGGAGACATTGGATGAAATTCAAGGTAAGGAGTAGTTTTCTCTCATATCATTATGTAAGTAATAGGCTATAGGCCTATTTCCATGATCGTGAATACGTTATTGGCGTACGCCTTATTCTAATTTGCAATAGCCTATATTGTCACTAGGCAGTCTAGTAGTCTAGGCCAGTACGCGTTGAGAGCATATGAAAGGCAAAAGCCTAGATATACCCTACTGATACGGCGCTTAATTCAGGCCCGTAGCCAGATAAGGTGCTGGAGGGGGGCGAAAAATTTTCCAGAGGGGGCGAAACATACTAAAATGCATTACGACAATGGTAATTTTTGATCTTCTAGGGGGCGATTAATTCCAACCCTTCGGTCCAGGCTTAAAGATTTCTAATTACTTATTTGTTTCTGCTCGTGATGGAAGTGGCACCTATCAGTTAATGGAATCATTTCTTAATACAGTCCATACAGAAAACTGGACGCAGAGTTCCTTGTTTAATTGTAAAAGCTTTGAGATCGAATTTCATTTTAAGCTGTAGCCTCTGGCATTTACAAAGACTGTCATTGCAAGAGCATGACGGCATAGGAGGAAATCCCGGGGGATGGGGGAGAGAAGATGTACCACCACACTGTTTGGAGATACCCCCATTATCTTTCACATTTTCATACAGTAACTTTTGCCCTCACCCCCCCCCCCCCACTTTTTCAGACAAAACTCTGCTTATGCAGACGGCACGGGGGCAGGGGTGAGGAGTAACCGAAATCCTATACAC
Source organism: Holothuria leucospilota (assembly GCA_029531755.1). Classification (NCBI taxonomy): domain Eukaryota; kingdom Metazoa; phylum Echinodermata; class Holothuroidea; order Aspidochirotida; family Holothuriidae; genus Holothuria; species Holothuria leucospilota. Next base: position 2,051 of record JAIZAY010001934.1, on the reverse strand, counting down.
CCACCCATCCATAATTCAGTATGGCCATAATACCAGATTTCACCCCCCCCCCCCGCCCCCAATCGTCTTCATATACACAGGAACGTAAGTACATGCCTCCGTCTTTATTATTAGCTTGGTGTACTAAACATCTTATAGGCCTTCGCGCTCGTAGAATTGATTTAAAGGCTGCAGTTTTTAAGAACAAGTACCAGTCATCACCCCAAAGTATATTTTTAGTGTGTATGTATATCAAAAAATCAAATACAGTTGAGTAAGACATAGCTACAAATTATAGATTGACATCACAAAGTTTGAAAATTTGAAAGATGCAGAGTAGGCTCACATTCCACACAAAGGCAGAGAGAAGTACTTTTATTACATTTTATAGGCCTTTGTATGCTCACGCAGGACATGGGCCTTAAGCAATAAAAAACAGGTTTATTCCTTGTCACAAGGAAGAGCCTCTAAACCCCCCCCCCCCCCCCCCCGTTATGGGAGGAGCTAGAAGATGCATAGTTGGGAGAATTGGAACTGTCTGGGATCATGAAAATTCCCCTTTAACGTGATTCACAACTGCCAAGGAGGATTGTTTGGAGTGATATACTCCCTATCACAGTTTTAAAAACACTTGGGTTACGAGGGGACTAAAGCAACAATTTGGATAAAAGTTTAACCTAATTCGGTGAAATATAGCCTTAGGCCTACTTGGGGTATTATTACACTAAATAATTTTAGTCAGCTCCCTCCTTACCAACTTTTGGATCAAATTGACCCAGACGTAGTTACAGGACATAGCGGCGTGGTGCTCTCCTTTGGTTGTTTTTTTCCCGTATCACCTTTAGACTAAGTTACCCTTTCATCATGCTGTGCTTAGCTATGCATACATACAAACTGCACGAATGTGAAGTAGGCTCCCAGCATACGTATATGTTATGTAGAAAGCGGAATCGCAATCAACAGTTTAATAAAGACAAGAACAGTAATAAAAAACTTATATATGCCTAATTAAGCGACTTTTAGTGTCTACTCTAGGCACGTAACAAAACAACCCAAGTGTAATCAAAACAACAATTAAATCTTTTTATGATTCCACCGCAAAAAGGAGCACAGTTGACGTAACATGAGTATCCATGTTATCCGCATTTGTGGATTTTGACGCGTGGGCCGGTACAACAATTCGCACGCACTTTCTGGAAGGTTTTGCAAAATTAAGCCGAATTCGGGTTTAGTTGCAATGGAATAATTTCCTTTTGGAATCATAACTTTTGTGTTTGGGATAACACATTAAGATTTTGCTAAATTCCTGAGGATTGAAGGACTTTTAGCATCACCCTAAACATATTAAGGAAAGCAGGGTATCTTTATTCACAAATGATGACTGCGCTTAGATTTAAGTAAATTAAATATTCATTCTTTCGTTCGTTCGTTCATCCTTTCATTCGCTCGTTTGTGCATTAGCACATTCGTTTATTCAGTCATTTGTTCATTCATTCATTCATTCATTCATTCATTCATTCATTCATTCATTCATTCATCCATCCATTTATTCATTTGTTCATACATTCATTCATCCAGTCAGTCAGTCAATCAGTCAGGAAGCCAGCCAGCCAGCCAGCCAGCCAGCCAGCCAGTCAGTCAGTCATTCGGTCACTCGCTCATACGTTCATTCGGCATACAAATACACTTGCAAAACGTAAGCAGTGAATATGAACACGATACTAGAAAAAAAGATAGCTTCAAATAATTAAAGCAATCATATTTTTCTACAATAACTTGTGCAGATTTGTGAAACGTAATGTAATTTAGGCAATTTCAAATTACGTATACGTGTCAAATTACATTAACATCCCATAAGCAGTGTGCGCAGCTCAATGTGGCTTTGAGCATTTAAAACTCAGCTCGGTCACTGCATGTAGCTATGTCTGGGAGACGCAGAAACTGACGATTCTTTTGATCTGGAAGAGAGTCTAGAAGTAAACTTAGTTGGGAGAATTTTGAATTTCTGGAGCAGCCCCTTCAGGGGACGGATTATTTTACACAAATTTGTCCATTCGGCCTCCCATGACTCC
>JAIZAY010001924.1:0-12485 GCA_029531755.1 Holothuria leucospilota | reverse complement strand
CATATTTTATTCACATGTCTAAGACAAGCATTACACATTAATTTTTAAAGTGAAGTACTTAATTGAATTTGATTTACAAAGTATACGAAGAGATTCATTTTTCTTCCTAATTTCCTTTTCCCTTTTAGATTCCAGAAGTAATGCGGACGGTTATGCCCTCAGGCAGCACCTCAATTACCCTTTCAGTACCTACGACCAAGACAACGATATCTATAGTGATAACTGTGCAGCGCTTCATAAGGGCGGCTGGTGGTACCATAATTGTATTTATTCTGACCTAAATGGTGACTACCACGGCGCTTGGGGCAGTTATTACAGCATTTATTGGTATTATCTCCCAGGGTCTTATTATAATATCCTGTATACAGAAATGAAGCTTCGCCCGTTTTGTACAGATTGTGAAGTATGATTTGTAAGCTCTACACAGACCTCTAGCTATGTTAGGTCAAAGGTGGATTCTGAAAATGCTGTTCTATAATTATATTTACTTACGATTTCTTACATTGATGAGACCACCATGATATTTAAATTACGATTTTACAACCACAAAGCCAGTGCCCGCAACGTCAGCACATGGCTGCGTGTTGCTGAACACTTTAACATATCACTTCAGTCTCTGCCACCTGAAATTTGCTAATCTGATAGAGGACATTTCCACATCTGAGGCCCAGAGAAAGAAGACGTTAGGATTTATCTTAAGATGTGATGATAGCCACGTTCACGACCTTAATCGGGACCTTTCTTCATTTCCAACAAGTATGACCTTTGAGGTCGCATACAATTTCCTACTTCGTAACATTGTTTAGCTTTTTCATTCAATTGCTGATCAAGAACGTAGAAGGTTCAAAATGTTCCGTTTGCGGTATTCTGCAGATGTTTCGATCTGATTTTAATTTTGCAAAAAAGTTTCGTTAACAGAATGTGCCGGTTTTTCATTTATTTTGGTTGGTGAATTGGTGACGGAGGCATATGCTCCTTTTTGACTTTTTTCTCTATTTTTATTTAAATATAGATATAGTAAATGTTAAGCACAAAATTTACTTAGGTCTTTGGACATTTTATTACCTTCAAATTGAAAGTGATTGCTACATGTTGGAAGATGTAATCAAATCATGCCGCTGGCCGTTACATCTTACACGTTAGTTACATTGTAAGCAAATAAAATTCTATTCTATACTGTTCAAATTATAAATTTAAATTTTAGAATTGTTCATTGCGTTTCTTACGGATATATGTAGGAAATGAGGAGTAGATTGGAAAAATGATTAACAGAGTTGGTGACACGGTCATCTGTCAGTAATTAATACATGTTAGTTGTTTTAATTTTAGTTTCACAATTATATACCACTGTTAGGTAAAGAGAAAATATTACCTGCCCTTGCATCGCTTTTTATAGGCATAATATCTCAAATGACATGTCTATTTAAAGAGTGACATAAGATTTATTGTCAAGTAGGGTGGGAAACTTTGGTAAGGAAATAGAAAAGGAAAGCAAAAAAGGGGGATTCGGTTTTTATTTTACTTTCGCTCTATTCCGTGACTTTTCTGTCAATATTTAACATCAATGTACTTTAGCAACAATACATCTACGACTTTGGCTACTAAGTAAATTCAGTTTCAGTTTCATTTCATTTTTTTGTCTCCATGTATCCTCTACAGGAGGTATTAGAGACTTAACAATATAAACAAAAATAAAAATATACAATAGATATGTAGATGACAGTCAAATCAGAAATACTTAATAGGCAGCACTATAGGATTCTCGACTGCAAATAACTTAGGCCTATGCCTTTGTAACTAAAACGTGGCACCAGCTCCAAGTTATGTGCTGTATGTTGAAAATAGGACAATTTATGGAAAGGCTTTCATTATCTTGCTACAAACATACTTAAATTATTAATTAAGGATTTAGATTTTGATTGGAAAAGGTCACGCATCTTAATAGAGCTGGGCCTTGTTCTAAAATAAGGTTTGAGAAACAAATTTCTTCAAACAAAAATCATACTGTTGTTAAAAGAGGTTTGCCAGAAACTAAATTCGATGACTTCAAAAAAGTTTGTCTGTGAAAACCGTATCTCAATAGAATGTAACATTTGGAAGATGTTTAGTTTCAAAATAAAAACATGCATTTTTTCTAGAGATAAAGGGTATTATGGGAAATTTGTGGTGTCATCGCGCCAAATGGATTAAACATAACATTGAGTTTCTTTATGGTATTAACGCCGATTTACGGAATATGTAAGAAATTTGTTTGTTACCCCCTACATATCGTGTAGTTTAATGCTAGATCTTCATGGAAAGATATTCAGACATTCAAACAGTACTACATAAAAAGAGTCTGAGAGAGTGTGCACACGTTACATTACATAATGTGACCTTGATGAGAACAGGAGGTAGTTATGGACAAAAATAACCACCGTGCTCTTAAAAATGAGATATCTTGAGTCAGAAACAGAGTATTGCTACAGGGTTTGGAGGACATGACATGGATTTTTTTCTTCTCATGAGACCTTTGTGAAAAGCTACTGAAATATTCTTTTAATTAATTGCTTGTAAGTTTGGTCCTGGGGGCTCGTCTTGGGTGTTTGGGGAAAAAATCGCTCCTTTAAAATTTTCCGAAGCCTATTGTAGGTGCCATTTGTATAATTATTTAACAGGGGAGGGAAGAGCAATTTTCCTAGCATGTGTTTTTTCACCCCCTGGGTCCGATTCTGGCTGCTGAGAGGACGAAAAGCCCATGTCCTCAGTATCTTTTCTATGCTGGTTTTCAAATATCTAGAGTGGCATTCGCCTTCGAAACATCACTAAATACGGTTGCAGGGACTAAGTGTCCAGTATTATTGTCCAGAGTTATCGATTTTCCTTAGAAAGGTACATAAGAAGATCTCGTGATATGGTAACAGCCTGTGAAATTTCCGGTAACAGGTTACTTTGAGTGGCAAAGAGTGGAAGAAGGGTTTTAATACTGCTACAGCAGTAACAAAATGTACGTTAATGTAGGTATACAGTAAAAGCTTCAATGTAATTTGCTAGTGTCGGCACTCACGCAGACCGACCAGGGAGGTGTTATTAGCTGGAGATCCATCGAAAACCTTTCTCTGAACCCTACTAGTTGCCGACAATATTCTCTTTTGTGTGTTGTTCTTGATTATTCAATAGGCTTAAGAGCTGCTAGGAACTAAGTACAAGTGGGGCACTTCGTCTGCTACATCTCGAAGAGCAGATCGGGAAATTTGCCCCTTGCCTTAACATTGCCAGTCGCTTAAGACGTAAATTAATTTTAGGGTTTGGACGCGTTTGGACCCTATTTACAACATACTTGTCTAGTTTCCTTAAACTTGCTTAATATGGGTGTGTCTTCTAAATCTAGGGAATGCGGAAATTAGTCAAAATCCGACAGCAAAGTTAAGTCTTATACTTCTTTTTGCTCATTTGCAGAATCATGAGCATTGGTTTATTGTCAGCATAATTAAGTTCCTTGGCAATAAACAGTCGTTTTGAATGTCAGAAGTGTTTCGTGCTTGACTGTCGGCAACTAGTTAGACATTAAGGCATTGCTTCAAATAATCCTTTTTGTTGGGGTCGCTGTAGGTATGGATGAAGTTGCCTAGATATTAGACAAAGGAATTCAATAGGCTTTAGTTCAATAATCCCCAATTAAAGGATTTAGTCTCCACTCTGAAGGTAATCTAATTGGAATAGCAAAGACAGGTGTACAGGATTAGTAGTTGGGTACAGGCCCGTAGCCAGGAATTCTGATATAGGGGGGAACCGACACCTCATAGAGAGGCCCCGCAGAAGATTATGTTTGTTGTCAGTAGTGCCATCACATAATTACAGTTTGCCGGAACTACAGGGGATTATATCTCAAGCTTACCACACATAGCTTAAAGGTATCGGTTTTACGTGTGCACATACGCGCGAAGCACTCGAAAATTTCACCCTTCTGATGGAAATTTTTCCCTCCGCTTGCAATACAGAGACGTAGAAATTCTCCACAAGTGAAGGGAACAACAGTATAATCACGATATATCTTCAGCTCAGCAAGCGCAGGTGAAGCCGGTGAAGTACTTTGTGAAAGGCGAGGCGGGACCAGGGGCTGCCATTAGGCAGGTCTGGTGTGATCCAGTATGATTTTGTTAGGACCCAGAGAGAAATTCCCCGAATATGTGGCGAAGTAACAATATGGGAACACTAGCATGGAGCTTTGAACAGGACTTTGAATGACAGTGAGAGCACACCAATGTCTTCACAGTTCACACTTCGGATGGTCATTATCGTATTTCTACTTTGAACTAAATTTTACTTGAAAAAAAAAAAAAACATGAGAAAAAGTAAATTTTGGAATAAATTTTTGGTACGAGTAAATTTAGCTTCAAACCGTAAAGTCGTCGCGGAGCGAATGTTACTCAAGGTACTAGATTACTACATGAAAGCCCCTTGATGCCCGGGATCTAACTTTGAGACTTCACCTAGCTTTGGCTGGAAGAGTTCACTTGAATTTTTGTACTAATAATGTTCATGGATGATATTACTTCGCTTGTGAGAATTGCGCTCGAAGCGCGCCGAAATTTTGCAGGAAAATTATTTACCACGGTAAAACCTGCATTCAGACTCAGCAAGGGGTGGTTGAAAGATAAGCCCGAAGAAGGGACCAAGCTTCTCTAAGAGGTCCAGCAACCCGAAGCCCCGTCAGAAGCAATGGGTTACAGATTGGATACCGAACGCGAAAAATTTGGGGTTCTGTTGAAGAAAAATTGAAAATATTTGGTTCTTATTAAGGAAAGTTAGAAAATTTGGGTTTCTATTGAAGAATCTGTCCTCTTCGTCCTAGACAGTTCCAATTCTCCCGACTAAGTTACTCCTTCCAAAACTGTGTTGAGCCCCTCCTTGTGCAGACACGAACCTAGTTTATTGCTTAAGGGCATATCCTGTTGGGCGTACAAGGCCATAACATGTAACCAGAACATTCTCTGCGCATGCTGTGTGTTGTGAGCTTTGATGTTAATCAAAGAGCATTCACCTATGACCAATTAAGAATTTTGCTTTCTCCCAACCAAAACGTATTTGGGGTGATGAGTGTCTGTCCTTAAGAACAAAACCAAGACGCCGGGCGACTGGTCGGGAGGGGATGCCCTCTTCCACCAACCCTGGACATTGAGACACTTTACGTTTCATACAAAATGATGTGGAGTCTGAATTAAGAATCTTCCCGATCGTAAGAGAAAGAGGATGGAACTTTTAATGGATTCAATTTTGTGTTTTTCCGGGAATTCCACCTACACGAAAGAACAATAGCCTAATTGTGGAACCTGTACCTTTATAAATTAAGCCAACATATCTGAAACGGGTGTTAAAGCTATATGTAACTCAGGGGGGATCCAGGATTTTTGAAAAGAGGGGGGGGGAGGAAGTTGTTCGACCTGTGATTGACGGTACTATACCATCTAAGCGGAGCACCACCATCGGTTGGCGCGGAGCGTACAAGAAAATTTTTGACAAAATAGACCTCCCAGATAGCCGGAATTAGCACTTTCCATGTCTTATTTTTGCATTTTCTGCTTCATATAATTTCATGTCTCAACTCTCAACACATTAATTTTTCCACAAGTTATTAACAGAAGACAGTTATCATAGGCACAGTGCCTTACTACAATGCATCCTATTCAAGGTGTCTAATCAGATCTTTAGTAGTCATGTTCTAACTTGGTGAATATTGAGGGACTTCCTTGAGAAATTTGTGACCCATATCTTAGTTCGACTTGATGCCAGGACTCAGGTACCTTGCATTGACATGTGGGGGTAAATGTACGTTTTATCACGTGCATGTTCCCCTCTGCCTAATTTCTTGTTTTGTGTGGACTCAGTGAGAAAGTGAAAATCACCTAGAATGCACGAGACTTGGCAGCCCTGTCATTGTTTTGGGGGTACGTCCAGGCAGTGTAATAATGGTATTATTGTAGGCCTTACAGAGTATCCAAACTGAATGACCGAATTGTAATGTTTCCGACCACTATATTTCTAAATAAAATTTTGTTGGTGACGTGCACTGTAGGCCAATCTTAACGTCTTTCAGAGAAAAATCGAGGGATTTATTAACTGACAGAACAGCATTTGGCCATTTAGTTTTGTCCATTGATAATGGTTATACTTGTTGATTTCTGATTTTTACTTAATTTATAATTCCTCATTTTTCTCCTTAGGAATTTATTTATGGAGGGAGCTCCCCTCACTGAAAATTTTAGGGAGGAAAGTGTCCTCCTCCCCCCTTCCCCCGCTACCGCTGCCAATGCGTAGCATACCAGGAAATTTGGGTAAAAACACATCCCAGATAGCAGGAAAAGACACTTCTAAGGCCTTGTGATTCCCATGATTTTCCATTTTAATTCTCATGCAGTGGCGTAGCTAGGATTTTTTGTTTGGGGGCGGGGCTCCCGTTTACTGTCTAAGCGGAGCGCCTCCATGAGTTGGCGCGGAGCGTACCAAGAAAATTTGAGATTTTAATACATCCCAGATCGCCGGAAATGGCACTTGCCAGGCTTGATAGCCGACCTGCCGGGGCCGGGTCACCCCCCCCCTAGATCCGCCCCTGTGCAACGGAAGATGAAAGCACTCGTAGCGCGCGAAAGGTTTTGTAATTTTAGAACAAAAATGTTACAGAGAACAAAATACTTTCATTATTAAACTCCTGTTGGGATCACTTTTGGTTAAAAATCGCTTGGTGTCATACCAGGGCCACCGTTTACATGTACTAAAATTTTATTTTCGATCGATTTTCCGTATAGGGGGGCACAGTGGTCCGCAAGGGGGGGGGGGCGGCCCCCTTGTGCCCCGGCCTGGATACGGACCTGGTTGGGTAAGATACAGCTTTTCCCTTTGGTACCTATATGGACAACATGGCATTAAGGTTTCCGAAATGAAGAGGAACTTATAAGAAATTGTTGTTTAAATACCGGCGTTTAATTTACATAGACACGCTAACAAATTTGCGGTAGTGTCTTAAAATGGATGGTACTGTAAAAATTACAGTCCTCAGAGTATTTTTTGACTAGAAACCAAGAACTAATACATGCCCTGAACAAAATTTTGGATAACTTGAAAGCAAGGGTCCAAACTGGTGAGGTTTCCGACGGTCAGTCGTTCTTCTTTTTGCATCAAGTGATGTGAAAGTGGAGACAACATTTTGGTGTTTTTCATAACTTAAAGACAGGTTTACTCTCCCTCGCATTTCATTGAAGAGCAAGGATCAGCCGTCCTTTTGTCACTGAAGCCACATAGAGTTTTGGCTTACAAATGGTGACATGTCGCCTTTACCTGAGATTCATTTTTCTACTTTCACAGCCGCAAAGCGGAGATAAGAGATACTAGGTTGCCTACTTAGCCGCCCAGCTTACGCATATACTAAACAACTTTACTTTTACACATTCCTAAGCATACATTGTTAATGTAACAAAACGTTACCTTAATAATAAGATTCAACACGATACCCTGCGCGACGGTTACAAACGAAGGCTTTCGTCTTCTATTATTGGCAACAAACACTTAAACATATAACCGGCACTATATTTGTTTATCTCCTTGAATAACAAATTTTAGGCTAATTGCATCTAAAACGCCAAACATACAGAATAACACTTTGTCTGAGTAGAAATTTTGTAATAGAACACACAATTCACAGCGCCTAATGGACGCGAACGCAAAATCTGCTTTATGTAACTTGTATACTCTCTAAATGATTTCACTCTTCGACGATTGCCTACAGTGACCACTCTCTGTTTCGAGTGGAATTCCACTCTGCCCGGAGTGGTAATTCACTCATTTGGAGTGAATTACCTCTCCCAGCAGAGTGAAATTTTCACTCGAAGAAAGAGAGGTCACTGTAGGCAATCGTCGAAGAGTGAATTCACCCTTTTACATTTAGAGAGTATATAAAGCCCTGGTCATAACATGAAACTGTACAACGATTTTCGATACGATAAAGATTTGAGCATAGAAAAGGTTACCTTTAAATTTAAATAGATCGATCACACCAAAACGATAATCGGCAATAGACAATCGTCACGATATGAATTGTTTGATGAGCAAAGAAGAAAAAAAAAAGAACATCACAAAACAAAAAATTAAATTTTAAGGCAATGAGATGCTCTGTATTCATGTGACGTAGCATCTGTTTCTCTTTCCATTCGATATTGGATCCGGTGCTGTGGCCGAGTGGATAAAGGCGGTGGCATTTGAAGCGATGAAGCTTAGCAACCGGGAGGTTCGGGATTCGATCCCCAGCCGGGTCAAAGTAAGGTGGGTTTTTCATCCAAGAGCAATCTATGGCTTTTCCAAAATATCAGAACAACTGAATTGAAAACTTTGAAAAACACTATATTTCAAGACAGGAATGATGGATACTTTTCATACTTGGTTACAAATTTGTCACTTTAACAGAGTTAGAATTCTGTGGGTATATAAGGGGTCAAAGGTCTTGTCAGGTCACCTGAGGTGAAACTACGAGAAAATTGTAAACTCAATAAGCAGTGAGTGGTACGTCCAAATTGTGTCCGGCACTTCGTCCCCTCTGGAAAGTTAGGGCTAAATTTTGTACCATTCCAAAGATAAAATCGTAGAGTACAACATTTATTTTTCACAAACATAACTGTCACATTGATAATTCTAATTTTACTAATTATAATTACTAATTATGAACACATGTAAAGGATGTTGTAGCCATAACATGCTTAGAAATACCGTACGTATAACGAATTCGTTGATGGCTTAGTGGAAGGTACTCGGTTCCTCACACAGATGGTCCGGATTCGAATCCCACCAAGACGCTTCCCTTTTTCTTATTTTGTTATTTCATTTTTTTGTGGGATCAAACGTCATGTGAGTTCAGCAAAGTTCAAATTGTGAAAACATCGTAAAACGTGAAGAAAAGAGATTGCGTCAAGGGGATAAATTTCAGGGATAAACCTCAGTGCAACAATAAAAACGTAGCTCTGACGAATGGTCGGAACACCCCAATGGTAGGTCAGGTTGCATGGAAATCAGTCTACTACAAAGTCAGACGTCCCATAAGACAAGAAGAATAAGTTGCAAGGTTTCTAATATTGGTGGAGAGCTGAACAATTCAAACGTGGCTTGTTACCTTCATTTTAAGGTAATTTGTGATTTTGGATGTTTCAAGACCAAAACAAAAATTGTTTTTTGTGGGGCTCTAACCTGAGACCCTAAAACCCCAGCCTTTGTAATTGAGTGTACTTCGTTATTGAAAACATCATTTTGTTCCTCATACCTGTGATATTTAATAAAAAATATTGTTTAAAAGAGACATAAATAGAAGCTTTCAAGTGACGCTCATATAAGACTATTTCATCAAGCGTTCAGTTTGCCTACCTATATCCACGTTTTGGGGTCAACTTATTGCCAATCGTTATACCAATGTTTACATAACCAACAGATTATAAAGTATTCTGCAGAAAGAGAGAGGATTAGATTTAAGACAGTTACATGTCTGACTTCTTTAAGAACTTTTTGCATGTCATGCAAAAAACTCTTAAAGAAGTCAGACATGTAACCATTATCTTGAGTTTGTAAATGTGTGCTAGGAGCTAGCTCAAAGATGCAGATAAGTCTCCGAAAACAAAGGATCCAAGGTAGACTGGAATCAGAAAAAAAAGACCTTTAAACATTTTTTCCAATGTATATTATATCATACAGAAACCTTGATGCCAAAGTTCTGTGGGAGGCCGTCACAATGCTGCAAAGGGTTTATCGGTTCATCCCCTTGGCTAGGGAAAAGCAAATACTTAAGAGCTAAGAAGACTCTCGTAAATGATGGTTAACCAACGAATTTCTGTATTATGGCCGGAATGTGACAAGTAAATTAAAGGTAATGTTCCACTGCTCCTCAAAGAGGTGATCACAGGCCGCTGATATGGTTGAATGATTGAGCTTGGTCGTAAGATATTGTACAAGCAACTCGTCCCTATCGATTACAAAGTAGTTGTCAATTGTAGCGATTTTTATATTGGGATATTCAAAATTTTTCATAAATTACGTAGGTGGTTCCTGTCACAATTTAAGTTTAAAAAGAGAAAGGTTGAAGTGTTTTGGCACCAGAAAACGCCATCGGGAGGAGTGGTTAACAAGTAAATGACCTAGTAATTAAAGTATAATTTTGAGTTGGTAAATATACTCCATATTTTTTGTTATCCTACTATTTTTAATCAAAATAAGATTCTAGTGCAAAGCAACTTTTCTGTCAAAAGCTTACATTCTCAATGATCTGAATTAAAATATATATTAACCCTAACCCTAAATATATTAATATATATAGCCTATAAGTATATACACTACACACACACACACACACACACATATATATATATATATATATATATATATATATATATATATATATATATATATATATATATATATATATATATATATATAGTGACGTAGCGACCTTATCTGAATGAGTGAATCAACGCTGTATTTAATAGTCGAGCTAATGTAAAAAATGTACTTATTTAGTGTATTGGCTTTGGATATGGCATGGTGCCTGTTGCGCCCTCTTAGTACACTACTTGGAATCCACCATCGCTTAGCTCGTAGCCTTGGCGATGGCCTTTCAAGAAAATATGTGGTCGAAAATAACTCCCAGCAGGGAGGTCTAATAACAACTCCCTGCTCCCAGGTAGGGAAAATTCCACTGCCTATAGACCGTTAGAATCTAGAATTTGCATTTAATTGTTCTCTTTTTTAGATTTCATGCTTTAGAAACAAATTTCAAATCGAAAGGCTAGATTTGATGATGAAAATTTGAAGTTACATCACAAGTCCATTGAATTTAGTACATACTTATATATAATTATTGGGTAACTAGGAGTTAATAACAGTTTGCTGTGACACGGCATCAGAAATAATTCTTAAGGTCTTCATCCTACGTGTTTGCTTTAGATGTATTCAAACTGTGTATCAATTGTCAGGAAGAGTAACCCAGGTAACCCAGGTAACAGCATTTTGAAATTTCAGACAGGGGCAACTGCCTCCTTGCCTCCCTGCAAACCGCGGTCCTGTCATTAAGCATAGCAGTGATTACATAAGACGTAAATGTAACATTATCGTTATCTGTGGGGTATACCATCCGTCCTCTGGAAGAACAGGATCCTGGCTGTAACAGTTATAGCGCCATCAACTTCACCACACTACCTCAAATCTCTGCTCGTGTCGTTTCAACGCGGGTATTTAAATAGCAATTTCTTATGAATTTCTTTTTCGTTTCGGAAACTTAAATACTATTATTTCCCTCCCCATCGCTTCCATGCAGAGAGAACAGCCGGTACCTTCCCAACTGTTAATGCTTTGCATCTATCTTTGCCTGTTGGCAGGCAGGGAATCTGTCCTCCAACCATAGCTCAAGCCTTTTAGTAGATCCTACGGAAACCAGAAGTGGTCTTACTACACCCCCCGTGCTTTTTGGCTTTACTTGGCCATACTGGCTCTCCATTTCACTATCCACTTTGACTGCAAAGGGTACCAAAATACGACAAACAATCGTTTGTAGATGTTCTTTACTGTAAGCTTAGTAATAGACATCCTTATCCTCTCATCCTCTTTTGGTACCAAAAGTCGGTAAAACCATATGACCCGGGACTCTTGCTCTGGCGTTTTCCAAACTTGCATCAACTGTTCATCACGAAATCTTTTTCAATACCTTTATAAAGAGAAACAGATAATCTTGGACACATATATGTGAAACACTGAGTCCCTCTAACCCTCCTCAATGGTGTTTAGAAGGTGAACGACCCTTCAGTGCTTATAACCCAGCATAGCAAATAAGCTGTTGACACGGGTTATTCGTCCTACCAAAGGCCGAAAGCGGGCCAGGACGGCGAAAAAAATCCACATTTTATGAACAACCTTTCCCCTCCCCTGTTAAAGAATGGTCAACAAATCAATTTAAGTAGCCCTCATCACAGCCCTCGAAAACTTTCAAGGAGTGATGTTTTCTGGAAACACCTTAAAGTGCCTCAACACCTAAAAAGCGCCCTCAGACCCATCTGACACATATCTAACAACAGCATAACTTAATCAGTGTTCAAAGTCATATGAAATAAATTGTTGCGAATTACTCAGTTGCTGCGGGGGGATAGTCCATCATGTCTCCACGAGTGACGATATAGCGGGCAATGACGAGTGACCACCTCTAAATAACAATAAAGGTAGACAAAATATTTTCTTATATATGCTCATTTCTTCACAAATCCACATTATACAAATGCGATGATTCCAGGCCATTTCCCTATATACATTACATCTCGCCCAAATAGTTTTTGTATCACCAACGGTTTCCTTAAACAAAATTTCAACCAGTGGACCAGTGTCTCCAAATCTTTTATCTACGCGCTTCCTTTTTTACCAGATAGTACAGACAAAAGAAAGATGTCTGTCACCAAGCATTGACACTTTTTATGGTGTTTCATATGCAA
>JAIZAY010001941.1:0-12408 GCA_029531755.1 Holothuria leucospilota | reverse complement strand
TTTTTGAGTATTGGGTTTGTTTTTTTTGGGAAGTTAAAAAGGAACCCCTTTAACCGGGGACTTTTGAACTTTTTTTTAAATTGACCCCCAAACCCTTTTTAAATTAGGGTGAGAATATCCCAAAATTTGAAAATTCACCAGTTTTTTATTTTTAAGTGATTGTCAAATTAAAAAATTTGTTCCTACCCACGTTGTTTAAGTAAATTTAGTTTTAAAGAAAAAACGGATTCAAAATTGCCTTTTTTTTGAAATTAAAAGTTGTGTATCCCCTTAAAATCCTTTAAATTTTGGGTAAGTTTGGAAAATTCATAGTTTTGGGTAAGCCTTTTTCAAATCCATTTGTCCACTTGAAACGTAACTTTGACCTTCCAAAAAAACCCCGGTATTGACCAATTTAATTGGCCATATTTGGGTTTAAATTTTAAAAAATTTTTAGAATTCTCCCTTACCTCTCCAAATTTGGGGAAAAAATTTTTTTCGATCAAACCCCCAAAAATTAGGTTAGTAAATTTCCCCCAGTTTCAAAATTTAGGGTTTCCTCTTCTCCCCCTTTTTCCCTTTCCCCTGGCCTTTTCCCCTTTTTCTTTTTTTTTATTTACGCTTTATTCTTTATGTTTTAATTAAAGTTTTGTGCCAAAAGGCCCTTTTTAATTTTATAAATGTACATTCCAAGTATTCTGAACATTCTTTAACTCCTTGCAAAGGGCGAAATTAATTTTTTATTTGGACCCCTTTTCAAAATTTTTGGGGCCCCACAGGAAGTTTAGGGAAAATTTTTTGCATGTGGCTACACAAAATATAGTCTTCCCAACCAGTTTTAAAAAACAATTCCCGGGAATTTAGTTTTCTTCCCTTTTAGCAATTTTTCGCCCACACCAAAACGCGAAACAAAAAAAACCCTTAATTTCAACCCTTCTCAATTACTTTTTTCTCCCACCTTTTTTCCTGTCTGTCAGGGTTTGTATGGAATTTGATTCAAAGTTAAATTTTAGGGGGCTCAGTCTTGTAGGAACGTTCAAAGGGGCAAAATGAAGGGGGTAATTGATAAATTTATCACTTAAAAAAAGGGGTTTAAAATTTGTTAATGCGGGTCCATTAGGATGTTAGGCAACCCGCTGTAAAGGTGGCCCCATGGGCTTCCGATGAGTATTGTTTTTTTGGGGTTAAGTTTTTTATTTTTCTCTTTTTTCTGGATTAAAAACCGTAATTTTTTTAAAATTTTTAATAAAAAAACCCCGGGGAAATTTTTCCCCCCCCTTTTTTTTTCCCCCCCGGAAAAAATTTTTTAAAAAATTTTCCCCCCCCTTTCCGCCCCCCGGGGGGGGCGCCCCCCCCCAAAAAAAAAAACCCCCCAAAAAAAGGGGGGAAAAATTTTTTTGGAGGGCCCCCCCCCCAAAAAAACCCTTTTTTTTTGGGGGACCCCAAAAAGGGGCCCCCCCCCCCCCCCCCCCCCCCCCCCCCCCCCCCCCCCCCCCCCCCCCCCCCCCCCCCCCCCCCCCCCCCCCCCCCCCCCCCCCCCTTTTTTCCCCCCCCCCCTCCCCCCTTATTTTTTTTTCCCTTTTTCCCCGGGGCCCCCCAAAAAAATTTTCCCGGGGGGAATTTTTTTAAAAAATTTAAAAAGGGGGGGGCCCCCCAAACCCAAACCCCCAATTTTCCCCTTTTTTTTAAACCAAACCCCCCCCCCAAAAAACCCAAATAAAAAAAAGGGGCCCCCCTTTTTTTTTAAAAACCCAAAAAGGGAAAAGCCCCCGGGCCGGGGGTTTTTTTTTTTTTGGGGGGTTTTGGGGGAAAATTTTTGGGGTTTTTTTTTTCCTTAGTTTTTAAATTTTTTTAAAAACCCTTTTTTTAAAATTTTTTTTTTTTTTCCCCCCCGGGGGGCCCCATTTTTCCTTTTTTTTGCCCCCCCCCCCCCCCTTTTTTTTTTTCCCCAAAAAAAATTTTTTTTAATTTTTTTTTAAAAAAAATTCGTTTTTTTTTTAAAAAATTTTTTTTTAAAAAAAAAAAAAAAAATTTTTACCCCCCCCCTTTTTTAAAAAAGGTTTTGGAAAAATTTTTTTTTGGGGGGCCCCGGGTTAAAAAAAGGGGCCGTTAAAAACCCCTTTGGGGGTTTTTTTAAAAAAGGGGGGGCCCCCAAAAATATTTCCAATTTTATTTCGGGGGGGAAAAAAAAAATTTTCCCCCCCCCCCCTTTTTTCCCCCCTTTTGGGGGGCCCCCCCAAAAAAAATTTTTTTTTAAAGGGGAAATTTTTTTTTCCCCCAAAATTTTTTGGTTTTTTTTTTTTGGGGGGCCAAACCTTTTTAAGTTTTTTGGGGGGGGGGGTTTTTTAAAAAAAAGGTAAATTTGGGTTCCCCTGAGCGGGGGGGTTTTGGAAAGACAGCGGACCTATCTTTTTATTTTGGTGATGAAAGAGGGGGGCGGAAACACTTGTTTTGGTTTTCATACGGGCCCGTAGTCGGAAATTTAAGGTCTGTACGGGGAATTTTTTTGTGCCAGTAACAAGCAAAACGTGAGTTGCATTGATGGTCCCAAACAGGGTTTAAAAATTTGGGCAAGGAATAGAGACCCAGTAAGAGGGTTTTTTTATAGTGTGTAAGTCAATAGGGAACAATTAATGGTGGAGCGCCACCTTAGGGGGGGCTCCGCCATTTCCCCTAAAAAATTTCAAATTTTTGGGCAGGAGGTGAACCCTCTCATGTAGTCCCTAAAAAATTTTTTTGGGTTGATTTTTTAACCCGGGTTTCGAAGGGATGAACCTTTGTTAGATGGGATTTTGGTAGTGATTGGGTTTTGGGGGGATTTTGCTGGGCCCCAAAAAAATGGAAAAATTGATACCAAACCCGAGCCGTTGTGGGTTTTTGGGAAAAAAGCGGATCTATTCAATTTTTTTGGGGAGTGACCAAAGGGGGGGGGTGGCGGATCCAATTTTTTTTATTTCTCCTGAAGCTCCAAATCAATGACCAGCTGCGAAAATTCTTATGTGCCGTAAACAACCAAAAAACTTCCCCCTGAGGGTTTGTATTGATGGGCACATGCCCCGCGTTGAAAACTTTGGGCCAAAAGGAAGAGAGGCCCGCGTAAAACAAGGCCCTCTTTGGGGTGTAAGTCCGGGGCCAATTTTAAAGGTCCAAAATTAAAATGGAATTTTTAAAATTGGAACCACACCTTACTCAAAGAAGGGGTGGGGGGGATTAATTTTTCCCTCCAATTTAAAACCCCTTGGGGGGAAAAAATGGAAAGGGGGGCGCCCCCCTTTTTAAACCTTCCCTTTTAAGATTTTATTCAAAAATTTGGGGGATTGAAGGGGGCCAGTAGGAAAAAATTAAATATTCCCTAAATTTTCAAAAAGGCACCTTTTTTAAACTTTTCCCCGCCTAGTGATGCAAATTATAGGCCTTTGAAAGAATTTAAATTTTAAACCATGGACACCACCCATATACAAGCTTCCAGCTAAAAAATCTCAACGGCATGGACACAAATCTGAAATTATTGTGACGGGCCTTCGTGAGCTTTCATAGAAGAGAAAACTTTGTGCCTTTGTTAAAAGACGCCCCGTCAGGAACACAGGTTTTGAATCCACGACGAGCGGGGGAAAAATTTTCCAGAGAGTCCAATTAAACGCAGCCTTCTAGAACTGTCTGAAGTGGAACTGTTTCGTTATGCCCAATTTATAGCAGCGACCTGGCAACACTTCTAAGAAACTGCAATTGCGTTATTCAACTAGAATATTAACTGTTTTCTAGAAGTTTTTTTTAAAGGGAAACGTCTCGAAATTTACTGGACTGTGTACACTAGAAAGTTTGTTAAATTCGGGGGAGTTCTCGAATAAAACCCAGCATATAAAAGGCATTTTTCAACAACTGAGAGACTTGGAGAGAGACCCCCTAATACTTCATCGAGAGGGGCCCATGAGAGACCCCATCGAGCCCGACGTATTCTGCTGCCCGTTTTTTGACCGAATCATATGAGGCCAGCCCGACAATTACACTTGTGAAAAAATTGCCTTACGCCGTTTCTACGCTGTGTATCGAGTTTGTTATCACCCATCTCGCTAGCATTGTCATTATTCGCTCGGGGGAACCCAGTTCCTAGCTAAGACGTGCGGGTTTTCCACTGGCCATCGTAAACGTGCATGCCTCCCACCCCTTGGCCCAGACCAGAAATATTAAGTAAAGGTTTGTGAGTAATTAATTAATTACTGAAAATTTAAGGAGATAAGGAGTTGAAAAAAAATCATTAAGTTTTTGAATTTTAATCTCGTTTTCTGTGATCTTTTGCTGTTTTTGGTTTTGCTCGCGCCCACAAGCCGTAACAAAATTGGGGGGCCTATCCGGGGACGAAAATATAGAAAATTCGAGAAATTCTGTTTGAATCGTAAGCAATGTGTTTGCTGGGGACTATTTTTTTTTGTTGAAGGCTTGATACAATTTCAAAATGCCTTTCAACTTAGATAAATTCGTGGCTATCCCTCAGTCGAGGAACTAGATTCATTAAAGAAGTTGAGATTTTTAAAGGGTCGCAAAACATTAGGCATGAATTTCAGCCTTTAAGGGGAAAGACGAGATTAAAAGATATGTTCTAGAAATCTTGTGGATAAAAGGTCCTCCCCTAGTACATTTTGGGAAACAGTATCACGTGCCAATGACAAACATTAAATTTGAAAGGCTTGAATTAGAAATGAATAAGGAGTTTAGTTTAAAAAGAAATGGAAAGAGAAAGGGAAAAGAGGGGAAAAGAGAAATGAAAAAAGGGAAAAAGGGGAAAAAAAGAAAGAGAAAAAAGGGGAAAAAAAAGGCAAGAAAAACTAAATTTTGGGGTTGAAGCAACTAGAGTTAGGGGTATAAGAGGCTCAGACCAAAAGTGGGTTTTGGTATCGGGTTTCGGTTTCTAAGCACTAAAAATTTGTCCCCAAATTTCAGGAGGATAATGTGGAGAAATTTTTAAAACTTTTCGAAAAGCGGGGTGAGCAACTAAAGTGGAAAAGAGATAAATGGTCCATACTACCCAGAGTAATTTAAAGGGCAAGCTCAAGAATGTATCCGCTTGTCAATAGAGGACAGCATGGTTTATGATAAGGTTAAAAAGGCCATTTTACAAGCCTATAAATTTGGTGCCTGAAGCTTATCCCAAAAATTTAAAAAGTATTGGGCGGATCACAAACCTATGTAGATTTTGCTTATCAAAAAGAAAGGCATTCGAAGATGGGTGCTTAAAAAAAAGGTCCCCACATTGCCCCTTTAAGACAACTGAGCTGGTCGGGAAAAAATTAAAACGGTGGTGAATGATGAATTAAGACTCCCCTTTGAGGAAAAATAAGGCTGACAAGCTGAGGAATTGCAAATTTGGGCTGATCAGTATGCTTTTCCCCCCAAAGTTTGGTAAAGTGGGTCAGACTCAAAACAAGGGTCAGTTTAATGGGCCAAAAAGAAATAGGGCAATTAGGGGACAACGGGAATAGTGGTCTAGTTGGTTCATCTTCCAACAAATTTTCTGGTAAAAAAAAAACCCAGATTCGAGTCGTCAAAAGGAACGCCCGGGTCAGCTCAAACAAAGCTGCCTTTAAAAAGACAAAGTTTGGGGTTTTCGTCACAAAAAGGGCCACACAATGGCAAATTGCTTCAATTGGCAAAATTAAAGGAGATGAAACAGCCCCCCAATCCCTTACCCAATGCGAGAATTTTCTGAGGTAGTCGTGACTTTAGGGCCAATTCAAAAACCCCAAAAATTAAGGAAAAATACTTCCTTTCGGTCGGGGGGGTTTTTTTTCCCTAGATGGAATTCAGCTCATCCCCCCGTAAAAAATTAAAATTTTCGTGATAAGGCGCAACCAGTCGTTGTTTCTAGATGGGTTTTGCCATTATCGGACTCTATTCCACAGGGGAAAATGTACTAATTAGGGGGTTGAGTGTGGATTTTTTTCTGTCCCTCTCCAAAAAATTTAAATTTTGAAGTCAGATTTAGTTTCGGGTCGTCATAGGGGGGTAGACCAAACTCTCCCTGAAAAGGGGGTATCTCTGTTGCTAGGCAAGACCTAGCGGGGGGAAAGGGGTAGACCCAAGCAATTTGACAGATAAACCAGGGATTAAACAACACAGAAGCAATAAAAAGGGAAATTTCAAATTTATTCCTGCCGTGCTGTCATGAGCTATGTCACAAAAGCTCCTATGGATGAAAATTTTAAAAACATCCAACCCCAAAAAGTGAGGATACATTCCCAAAAGTGGAACAAGTAGGGAATCATGTAAGGATGATAATCTAAACATCCCCCTCTAAAAATGGGGGTATGTTTTCTAAAAATAGGATGATAAACTTAATATCCGCCCTCAAAATTGAGGAATTATTCCCTAAAATGGAACAACCCCTCCCAAAAGAGGAGCCCGAATTGGAAAAGTTTCCCAGTAAAAATATTCATAAAAGTGAAGATTCTTGGTATGATCTAGCCAATTTTTTGACTAATCTTAATGATAGTCAGGATTGTGATTTCCCCTGGCCCCACAATAGTGAGGGGGAGAACAGGAAAAATAAAAAATGTCTGACACACTCCACAGAGACCAGTTTCAGTCCAAAAAACAACATGATGAAGAGCTTCAGCCATTAAGGCTGGTGCACTCACTGAGGATGAATCAAAAGAGTCCCGTCGTTTTTATTTTAAAAACAATATTTGATGGTAAATGGCGCCCACCTGAGCACCATTAGATGAAGAGTGGGAATTACCATAAATTGGGTACCTAGGACCATAAAAGGGGGAAATACGGTATTGCTATGAAATGCCATTTGCAGGGCACCTAGGATCAATAAGACTTACCACAAAATTTTCAAAATCACTTTTTTTGGCCCAAAACTTAAAAGTGATGTGGCAAAATTTTTAAGACCTGTCATCTGTCAAATGGTTGGGAAGCCGAATCAAAAATTTTCCCGGCTCACCCTTAAACCCAATTCCTGTTTTGAAGACCCGTTTAGTAGAGTCATCATTGTTTGGTAGGTCCCCACCAAGAGTAGGGGGGGTCAGTAATTTTTAACCTTTATGTGGTTTCTACAGGTTTCCAGAGGCAATACCCGAGGAATTTTAAGGCTCGGACAGTTTACAAGCTTTATTTAAAATTTTTTCACATTTTTTGGGTTGCGAAAGAGATCCAATCAGATCAAGGGTCAATTTCATGTCAAATGTTTTCCAGCAGAGTTGTAGATTTAGGCATAGACCAAAATTTAAAGTCTTGGGCTTATCACCCGGAAAGCCAAGGGGTTTTAGAAAGGTTTCCCCAAAAATTTGAAGAATATTTTAAAAGGGAATATTGTCATGATAATGAGAGAGATTGGATGAAGGCATTCCATTTGTAATTTTTTGCTGCCAGGGAATCTATACAAGAGTCATTTGGGGTTGTCCATTTAAAATTGTTTTTGGACCCCAAGTTCTTTTGGACCATTGAAATTTTTAAAAGGAAAAGGGGTTTATCAGATAGGAAGACATACATTACTGTTTATGTTCCGCTTAAAAGATCGTCTTCGGGAGATGTGAACTGCTCAGGAAAATCTGGACACTTCAGAAGAAAATGAAAGGGGGTTTGGGACAAGCCCCCTGTGAAAAGGATTTTAAAACCCTGGTGATAAGGTGCTAGGTTTTTACCTGTTTGGTCAGCCCTTCAAGCTCGCTTTAAGGCCCTTAGTCATTGAAAAAAAAGTTAGTGACACAGTTTACGTCATTTTGGGCACCCCGACAAACGTAAATCTAAAAGAATATGTCATATTAATTGATGAAGAAATATATGAAAGAGAAAATGGACATTTCTAAGGATGAAAATGTAAAAGATGTAAAAACAACACTAAGATACGTGATCAAGTGTGTATATCAATGCGATTATGAACTCAGTAAAGAGAGATCAAGGAATAATGTTTTGTATGTGTTTAAGTTACAAAATTCTGATGTTTTTGAAAAATCTTGACCAGAAATTAAGTCGTCTAGATCACAAAGAAAAATCAGAAATGAAATCTTAATTATGAATAGCATTTTTTTTCCCAGATGATCCTACTAGGGCAAATTGATTGAACATGATGTTGATGTGGGAGAGCCACACCCAATAAGCAGCATCCTTACCCAGTTAAACCCCCGAAAACGACAAAATCCAGGGATGAGGTTCGGTATATGTTAACCATGACATTATAGAACATGTAATAGGAATGGTCTTCCCCCGGGATAGGTCCCCCAAACCAGACGGTGGGTAAGATTTTTTTACGATTTTCCGAAAGGTGAATGCAGTCACAAGAACGGATTTTTCCTTCCCATACCCCCCTATCGATGATTGCATTGATAGGATTTGGGGGAAATACGTAGTGTCAAAGTTGACTTACTAAAGGGGGATTGGGAGATCCACTCACGAGAGGGCTCGGGAAAATCTCGGCATTCGTGACGCCGATGGGTTTTTTCAGATAAGGTTATGCCGTTTTGGGATGAAAAAAATCACCCATGACGTTTCAGCGCTTAGTAAATGATCTTACGTCAAATTAAAAATTGTGAAGATGTTTTGACCTTATTTGGACGCAACCGTGGGGTGAACATGTACAACTGTTTAAAAAATTATTGACAGCTTTTCCAAAATAAATTTTACTGTCAATTGGGGCAAAAAAGGGGATTTCTTGTCTCATGTGATATATTACGGATGTGGTTGGTCAAAAGCAAAGTTAGACAAATTAAAAAGGCCCCCAAATTGAGGCATTGACAAAAAACCCCTGCCCCAACTGATAAAAAGGCAGCTCATGCGTTCCCAGGCATGGGGGGTTTCTACAGCGTTTTTTTCCCAATTTTTTTGAAAATTTCTGCACCAATTTACAAAATTGTTAAAAAAAAAATGAAAATTTGATTGGGGCAGATGATTTGCCCAAGCAGCATTTGAATTATTGAAAAAGGCACTTTTAATGAGTTTACCAGTATTTACGCTCCAGTTTTTTAAAAAAAAAAAATTAAGTTGGCAGTGGATGCCAGGACAAGGCATAGGAGCAGTTTTGCTTCAAACTGTGAGCATGGTGTTGATCACCCTGTTTGTTTTTATTCTAAGAAAAATTTGACAAAAAACCGAAAAATATTTAACAATTTAAAAAAAAACATTAGCTTTGTATTGGTCTTTAACACTTTGATGTTTATTTGGGGAAATACTAGTTTCCTACATGTTACACTGATCATAATCCTTTGACATTTTTATCAAGATGAAGAATAAGAACAAAGATTTATGAGGTGGAGTTTATTTTGCAATCATAAAAGTAGATATTTTAAACACATTAAAAGGGAAGACCCAAATTTTTTACCAGACTCTTTGTAAGAAAATTTATCTGATGCAGTATGTTGAAAATATCAAAATAAAATTTTTAAATTTTTTGTTAACTATGGCCAATGTGTATTGATGATTTTACTGTATTCATGTATCATCACCTTTCAAGACAAGTTTTATGTTATGATTTAAACCCTTCCCCCTTTAATATTGGACTAAAATAACTACTGTAGTTATTACTGTAAAGTTATACATTGTAAAAACTGTAACTAAGTTTTGCCGAGAGTCCAAAAAATTTTCAAGGGGGGGAGTGTTTCAAGACGACCCCTCAGGAACACAGGTTTAACCCTCGACGAGGAGTGGAAATTCCAGGACGCCCCCTTCAACGCAGCCTTTCTAAACGCTAGAAGTGAGAATGTTACGTTATGTCCCAATTATAGCAGCGACCCCGGGAACACTTCTAAAAAATGCAATTGCGTTATTCAACTGAATATTTTAACTGTGTTCTAGAAGTTTTATTTAAAGGGAAAGTTCTGTAATTACTGGAGGTAACAGAAGTTTTTGTTAAATTTGGAGAGTTCTCGAATAAAAAACCACATATAAAAAGGAGTTTAAAAACTGAGAGACTTTTGGAGAGAGACACCCTAAACTTCATCGAGAGGGGCCCATGAGAGACACCAGAGTCCAGACGTTTTTCTGCTGCCCGTTTGTGACCGAATCATATGGGCCAGCCACTGACAATTACATTGGAAAATTGCCTACGCCGTTTTACGCGGGATCGAGATTGTATCACAATCACGCTAGCATTGCATTATCGCTCGTGGGAACCCCTTCCCACGCTACAGCACGTGCAGGTTACCACTGTGCCATCGTCAAAGTGCATCCTACCAGCCCTTTGGAAAAAGACCCGAAATATTAGTAAAGGATTGTGAGTAAGTCTAATTAATAGTAAATTTAAATGAATAAAGGGGTTGTAAATAACATTTAAATTGTTGAATTTTAATCTCGTTCTTCTGTGATCTTTTGCTGTTATTGGTTTGACTCGCGACCACAAGCCGTAACAGAGTTGAAAACTTCTACACGGGTAAAGAGGTCACGAAACGCAGCAAAGTTCGTGTATAAGTCAATAGAGGAATAATCAGTAGTGTACTAGCATAGTAATAGTCGGACCATACATTAATTCAAGAAATTCCTCCGCGCCAAAAATTGCCTTACAAATTTAGTCCCTAACATTTTTGGAGGGTGCAGTGTACACCATACTGCTGAAGGGATGAGCACAACCAGTGACGTGGATGTTGTAACAAATGATTTCAAGATCATTTCGCAAAATGTTTGGAAAAGAAAAGAATTTTTTTTCAAAAAGTTTTTCCTATCCTTCTGTTTGGGAAAAAGGTGTTTATAAATGAAGAGTCGAAAGTAATGAGCCCCTGTCTTATTTGGAGCCCACTGCCTTTGTGCTTGGTCTCAGCATAAACAAGAGTAGGGGAAAAAAAAACCAGTGAGCCACAACTGGAAAAAAGGCCGTGGTCGTCCGACTTGAACCAATTAGTTGGAAACTGGGACGTTAAACCTCATCAAACCCAACCAACCTAACCTAACCCTACTTTTATAGACGCTCCGGTCAAAAATTCAATGATCATGATGTTACTGACATTTTAAAACACTAAGACAGCCGATCGGGAAACTTTGGATGACGGGGTTAGCTTGTGCCATTGAACCTTCTACAAAAGTCCAGAGGCCACGAAGCGGACCAAATTTAAGTGCGAGGTTAACAATAATGGAAAAGGTTTTGGGTTCCTAAAACAACATTGTACACCGGTTGCAGGACATTAATTGTAGGGGGTGACTTAACGTTTGTCAAATGCCGTTTATAGCGGCCTATGGTCGAATGTAATAAAGTGTCTTCAACCCCGGGGGGCCCCCAAACCCTCCACCCCCTCTCTTGATACGCACTTGAATGCAAAAAGTTTTTCAGGTTAAAGAACCAATCACAGGCCAGAACAGCGACAAATGGCCGTCAGTGGATATTTTAATTTCCAAATCACTACGGGAAGGAGCTTTGGAAAAAAGTCTTATCATTTTTTAAACTTCAAAAGCGCGGAGTGTACCCGCAATCATTCTTCCATTTATTCAGTATACTTTATGTGGTCCCTTTGAAGGGTTTTGAAAAAATTGTAGCAATTAAGCACAGAAGTAAAGCTGAACTTACAGTCCCCAAGGGCGCCGAAAAGTTTGTTCGAGTTGAAGGATTTGTGTTTTTGAGACCAAGGAAAACAGAAAAAACAGGGAGATGATCGTCGTGGGGGCAGGGGGGACAAGAGGGGGTAGGTGTCATATCCCTGCGAGGACGGATCCCCCCCCTCCCCCCCGATCGTTTTTTAAAATTTTTCCCGTGTAGTGGGAAAAAGGGAAAAAAAGAAGAGTCCCCAAAAATAGTCATTCGCCCCTTGTGGTTTACTTGATATTTGGAAATTTAAATGAGGGGAACTCCGTAAAATTCCCCCAAATTTTTCAATTTTTCGCCTAATTTTTAAGTTGCTCTAGACGCCTTTCGGCAATCCGCGACCCTTTTCGGATCTTCAGGCGCAGTCCTACGTAGGGAAGTTTGGACCCCTGTTGCGCAGATTTGGCGGTACCCCCCCGGCCAGCGTGCCCCCAGTGGGCCCGGTGAATTCAAAGTCGCCAAAATTCCATTTGGTGAAGGTCTTTTTTATCTTTTAAAATGTTTTTTGTGACGCTAAAATTCCGACAAATAGTTTTGACATGATTTTTTTTTTGGAATAATTTTTAAAATTGATAAATAGCTTTTTTCAAAAGCGGGAAAACGCGTTTTTTAAAACTAAAAAGCCGAAAATAACAAATTTTTCTTAAATTAAGATGTAGCATATTTTGGAGAAAAAAAAACTGGCTAAAATGCATAGCTTTTGTAAATAAATATTTCAAATAATATTGGGTTGGGAAAAATAAAAAAAAATACCAACCATGGCCAAATCCCGTGGGGTGCCAGGCTTTGGTGTCTGGGGGCAAAATAGTGATGTCGTAAAGGGACTTCTGTTAACCCCCAAATCTGCGCAAAATGCGTTTTTTTTTGGGGGCTCCCTGCGTTTATATACGCAGTGGGGATCCTCCCTTTTAAGGGTTCACTTTTCC
>JAIZAY010001667.1:0-13757 GCA_029531755.1 Holothuria leucospilota | reverse complement strand
CACCATAGGTCCCCTGTTGGGGTCAAGGAGCGAAAGCCAAGCAATTTGGTGCATTCTAGTAGACACAGATCACAAATTTCTGATCTTAAGTTCTTCGCAGCTGCCATTAATAGGCTAATATCACAATTATTTATATCGAAAGTTTGTGTAACAACATTTATTTTGTCTGCATCCTCTAAATATTGCGGGATACATTTGATATTATGTCCCCTCACTAAAGTATTGAGGGGAACATGTCCCCCTGTCCCCCGTTTAGGCCTATATACTTACTTTACCGAAATTTGGGTGGAAACATAATTACCCGAGTTGGATGTTATCTCCTTTTCAATGTCTGCTTGTGATCGCGAGAGTGTCAAACCATAATAATCGACTTACGTTTATATGCCGGATATTTCTATATATAGTACCAGTGTAGCCCAAGTTGGTGTACTGGTAATCTAAGGGAGAACCATAGGCGTAGGAGGCGGGGCTGGTAGGCTGCAGCCTCCAACCAAATATTTTTGTGAAAATTCGGGCATTATGCTGAGAATTTTGCGGGCACATACTGAAAGAAAATAAAGCAATGATGTAGCTAAAGGTAATCAATAGTTTAAAAAACTTCTTTGGCAATTAAAATAAAGTGATTTGAATTAGGCTACACCAGCACCCATATATTCAGTATTAATTTACCGAAGTGTGTTTTTAATGGTTGAACTTATAGTATGATTATCAGTGGTGTATTTAGGGGACCATTACTGATGCTGCTTTTTTAGTACCTAAAACACGTACATTTTTCAACACAAATTTTACTTCAAAGGTAGCATATGTGGCACCAGAGTGCATGTAAGGACACCTAATTTTTCAAAAATTTTCAAGGCGAGGGGGACACCTCCGTAGACCCTCCCCAGGCGGCGATCACACAACAATGTATACCCCATCCCCATGACGGGATTCCAAAAAATTATAATCAATATGGAAGGGTAGTCACAAGGCAAATGATTGTATGTAATTGACATGCGTTGTGATAACCGACGCATGCCTATATGATATGTACTTTAACGAAAATGTATTTTACTTCTCAGTTTTGTTCCTAGACAGCGCCATCTATTTTGCAAAGTTCAGGAATGTCGTTTGGCTAGACAGCCCTGTACACGAGGTACCCCTGTGGCGCTCATGCGGTCTCTTCCGCAGATCCCTTTCACTTGTTTATGTTATTATTTAAGCTTGGGTCATGATGGGCACATGGTCAGTGACGAGGTGTCCTGTGTCCAGAACCCTGGGAGTGACGAAACATTCATTTCGGAAAAGTAGACCTTTGACAAAGGTTGTAACCCCTTCAGCCAATGAGGGATGGGCGGGTTTCCGTTACTGGGGGGAATTCGAAATAAAAGCCCGTGTTTTCAGAAAATCGGGGCTGTTGCTGTTTGAGTGTTGCCGTAGCTCGCAATATGCCTTATTCGGAAGCTGTTAATTTTCCGAAGTTGTAACTACTAGAGCTTCTGAGTCAGAAGTTGCTCCTCAGAGAAACCGTAAATTTACCTTTCGTGTTCATTTGTGTTTTAAGTCTTGTGGAATAAGAAGTCGCTCCGGTATTCCAAATGGATCGGCAGAATAATTCTGTAAGTTATTTCACTTTTTAATGTTATTTTAGTTTACTAAGAAACTCAGGGAGCATGCCACTGCTCGAGGAAGGCGCTTCGAAGACAAAGTTAACTTCCCATGCTGTATTTAATAATGTTATGTGAAGAAGAGCTAGAGTAACAAGAGAGAGAGAGAGAGATAGAAGAAATAAAACCGATGTTTTGCGTTGCATTTGCCATGTATCTTGTCACATAATTGTTAAGTCGGAAAAGCTTGGACAGCCGTAAAGGTCGACGTTTCAGTACATTAACATGTCGAAGGCGAGTGGACCACACGGAAATTTTTGGTTATATTTTTCGGGCAAGTCGTAACAGCCCCCAAATCAACTTGGGCTCCTACGCCCATGAGGAGAACAAAAAGGATATTCTCTCAGGTAAATAACATGATTCACTTTAGTGGAGCTACTTGAATCTAGTATACGATAACATTTATTAACGATAACGCAACTACTCACCGAAGAATCCAGAATTCAACCGACGTCATTCTCCGTCACGATCATATTGCTGTGTAGCCTGCGGAGCAGACTCTGTAGCAGCCTTACAAAAGATGGCGCTCTCTCAGAAATCATAATACACCCCTGTATATATTCTATACAGTCTGCAAAAACCTACTATATTTTTTTTTTTAGGTTGCTCCAGTTTTCATTCATTCACTACGATCTCTTAAACCCCAAAATGCGTGGATTAATGTTCGATCTATTATTCATAAGAAGGCTCACACGTCGTCCTGTGCTGTCACCCCCCTGCATGTGTATGTCACGGTATCTGTATTCTAGTCCATTATTATCAACGGCCTGCGGACGAATGCACGATGCACATATACGAATACTTAATGACAGGGATATGGTGAAATCTAAAAAAAGCGTACGTAATGATCGCGTTAAAACCTAGCTAATCCTTGCTTTTCCCCTTTCTTTATGTGAAAATGTCAAGCCTAACGTTCTTGGGGGTCTGTTAGGATCTATGTACCAGATCTTGCTGATGCCGTTACCAAACTGGCCTGTATATAGGCCCTCGCTATGGACAAACACGACAACGTCTCCTTGCTAGCTGGACTATGTATACATGTACACCCCCGGTAAGCAGCTTAACAGATGTTGCCCACTCAAACGAAAACGAAAAAACACCCAGATTTGAGTCCTAAAAAAACCCAGATTGCCAAATAAAAAACCCAGATCAGCTATAACTTCCTGCAAACAGTCGAACAAAAGACGTCCATTAAAGGGATGCATTACCTTAACATGATGGATAAAATCAAAGGTAAAACGGGCGGGTTTTTATTGCGGCCGAAAATATTGCAATTGTCTTGTTCTATTTTTTTTCTTTTTTCTTTTTCTATTTTGGCGTTGCTTTATTGGCTGAATAGGAGCAGTCCTGTAATTGTCGTGGATCCAGCATAGAAACAAAAAAAGTCACGGTCATTTGGGGCCCGGATCGCGTGCGTGTATACAATTCATAGGCGTCTAAAAGGTATAAATAAACAGGGGCAACGCGAAGGCTGGCTCAATTAAGTCCCCATAAGATGCCTTGTGAGACCAAACCCTTTATTACAAAACAGTACCCAAAGGCCTAGACAGCGGACTTCGTTGTCACGTTTCGGTAGCTACGATGGGGTGGAGGTGGGGGGCCCCGTTTGGGGGGGGGGGGGGCAGGCCCCCAGATATTCCGTCAGAGAAGCAGTGGGCCCCTCCCCCCCCAGATTTTTTTTTTTTTTTTTTTTTTTTTGAGTCCCCCCCCACGGGGGGTGGAACAAATACAGCACCATGTTTTTGCATCTATGACACCACTGAAACAACCGGAAAAATTTCCAAAGGGAAGGGGACACCCTTAGACCCCCTGACTTCAGGACAGTGATCTATGTCCTGAGCTTGCTACTGAAACAATAAATATCGAGTAACCCTAGGTTGGAGACAAATGGTATTGGATCTAGGGGATGGTGTTAAATTTGAGTAAGACTGTGGACATGTAAGCCTATGTGATTCTTAGGGTGAATGGACAAATCTAACAGAGATATACATAGAAGGTGAATATGGGAGAAATTGTCATGGGCAAGATCATAAATGAAAAAAGGGAATGCATAATTCAGGTAATGATTCTTGTAATGTTTCTCAGGCTCTCAATATGATAATCCCACGGCCGTACACAGACGGCTTCGACGTGGTTCGGGCCACAATTACCCCCCCAGAAATTTTCAAAAAAAAAAAAAAGTGCAGACGCGTTTTCCAACTTTGAGAATATACAGACGAACAAAACGCCCCAGTAAAAGATAGTAAATATATAAGAAATAGCCTGTTCGATCGTTTAATGATAGAACTTACAACAAATTTCCATAATAGGCAGATCAATATGTTTTTCATTGCCTTATACTTACTGTTTTTTTTTTTACCACCATCACCAATCATATTAACAGCATCCTATTAGCGATGTAGTTCTAGCCTACTTTTACTAAAAATTCTCGCGCTACGCGCAAGAATTTATGGCATAAGTTACAATTGTTGGTGTTTGTTGCTATAGGTAGCTTCAGAGAATCATCGATGGCTTTAAAGAAAACGCTTTATTTAAACGAGTGCACAGTTTACGTCATGAAAAAGTTTCATAACCTCCCCAATAACACTCCCTCCACCTCCCATAAAACCCTTCACCCACAACGTTAGTTCAGTTTCAGATGGACTGAAAGTACATGCTTCACATCATATCCACCACGTCCTACTCAAAAAAGACCTTTTGGGAGCGTGCAACCTATTTCACAAGCCTAACTATTTTCGTTTTCCTCTTTTAAAGCTGAAATCCCTCAAATATTGCACCATTTAGGAATATTCTAATACGAGGTCCTCCTTGAAATTACAAATTTTCGCGCAAGGGGGAGGGAGACACCCGTTCCCTTTATGTCGCCCTCCCCCACGGCCACAGATGTCAGTAAATACCCACCTTTTTGCACCGTAGGGAAAAAAAGGCTGCGTTTGTCCCTTTCCCATGTAGGCCTTGTTGGTAATTACCATTGTTTTCGATGGATTGACCTTTTTTTTCCACATTATTGAGAAACGAATAGATATGAGGGATTCGAAATGTTATTAAGGCTAGGGTAAACATGCCAGCTTATAGAAACGACGTATGGGATTTCTTAAGTGCCGTCTTTTATTCTCTCGTTGCCCATACAGTGGCAGGGTTCTTTGTCAAAGCCCACAAAATTTTCTTATACCATTGGAATACGCCTCACGCGCCTACACTCATGGTGGCGCGTTTCCTGGCTTAGATAGTCTTGACAAGCCTGACCCTCGGCGGTGTCGGCCCCTTTTTTCCCCCCTATTTGTTTCCTAGGCCCCCCTATAAAATTGTCATCTTTTATCTACGCCCCTGCAACCAGACCAACATCAAGCGCAGTCTCAGTATAATCCAAACAAACAAAAAAACGGTTGTCAGTGTTGAACGGCAAGTAATCTCCCTACATTATTGTCGACCATTAGAACCTGTGACCCCACTCTAATTTGACTGTCCAGCTCCTTCTTCGTATTGGCTCCTGGTACCTCTGGTATGAAACTATGATATTATAAATTGGTAAGGAGCGTAGTTATCTACCCAATCTGGCAGAGTTGTCCACTCATTCGGAAAATTCTACGAGAGAGCGGAACTTCCTTATATTAAACCTTACAAAACAATTGGCAAGGTTAGTAAAATGACCTCGAACCCGAGAATCACCCTGAAGCTTTAAGTAGCTATACAAGATGACAAAGATTCATTTTCAGAGAGAAATTTGTAAACCTGGAGACTATAGTTCACCCCATCCTCCTTTACCTATGTCAGCATCGCATTCTATCAACAGTTGAAATGTACCTGGTTGAACTGACTTAAGGAAGATAGGCCCCCTACATTTAGGACGGGATGCATTGTAGGCTGACTTCTTCCCCTCTGTGTGAATAGTCCGGCTTCTTCAATAAGTGTTCATACACATAGCCAGCTGCCGTTTTTCTATAGCTCTTTGTGTGTTGGCCTGAAGTTACCACACCAATGATAGTCTCTGTAGTGCAACACACAGGCATATAACAACATTGTACTGGTAGCGCGCATGTGTTTATGTTCTCACCCCATGCATCCCCTACCCTCGAGAGTCAGAATCACGCACTGGGACGCGGCACATGGACAGAATC
Organism: Holothuria leucospilota; assembly: GCA_029531755.1. Taxonomy (NCBI): domain Eukaryota; kingdom Metazoa; phylum Echinodermata; class Holothuroidea; order Aspidochirotida; family Holothuriidae; genus Holothuria; species Holothuria leucospilota. The sequence goes on along the minus strand of JAIZAY010001667.1, from coordinate 7,993 downwards.
ACGCATCGCCACGGGGCCACATGGACTTGACCTGTACTGTTTTCCAGGGCAGGCATAAATTAAAGTGCAACCAATCACGTATCGATAGCCTGTTAGATCTTAGTCCCTACCAGTTGCGGATATACCGAACAACACTAACCCCCTTGGTTTCAAAAATTGTTGTATCGCCCTTTTGATGGAAGTGCGCCATACATTTACCTATATGTAGAATAGATACGGAAGTACCGAGTATCACCCTCGATATCGGTGGTGCCGTGTGTGTTAGTTACCTGCCTCTTTGCCCGATACATGTTCCTGCAACCCACAGCAACTTTGAAGCCTTCAGCGCCCCCTGCTCGCCTGTCATGATATGAACGAATATGAACGTGATAGAAAACTGTCTTCCTCATCCAGAATTAGGCCTTTTCAGTATATTTCAGATGTTTTGCGAACATTTCTTTACATGGAACTTGTGAAATGCAATGAAATGTTCGAGTTTTAACTACAAACTGTAAAAAACCCAGATTTGTACCTTTCCGAAAAAAATAAACCCAGAAACCCAGATGAACCCCAAAAAACATAGATCTAGTGAAAAAACCTAGGAGTGGCAACACTGGCAGCTAAGCCAGTAACTTAACTACACAGTAATAGCCGTACTGTACTGCAAAACGTGTATACAAGTGAAAACAGTTGTCTGCTGTAGCGAAGCAACCGGTCGCTCATGTTGACTCCACCCCTTACCAACGCTGAAGACGTGTGCATTAATTATCATGAAGCTATTTTTGTCTCGGAAATAAGATTGGCTAGAAAGTTGGCAGGCTATTGTATTGTATTAAACTTCGTCTGTATACTGTACATTAACATTAGGGGTAAGTAAATATTAAGAATTGTACTTGTAGCTGATAAAACTCAACAATAGCCTGCTTATAGCAGGCTAATTGCTGTGCACAGTTCTGTGCCGGTAACGTCAAAAATGTCACCAGCTTGACCCAAAGTGCAGTTATCACTGCTTTGAATAGCAATTCAGAATCACTCTGTTGTACCATAGTTAATAGACACATACCTGGTTAGGAAACTTTACGTACACCCTATACACACCACGTACAGGCCGAGCAGCTATGTTGAGACGTGCAGAAAAGTGCATCACGTGACATTGACCGTGCACACGATCGATCGAGTAGCGATATGGCTACATTGAGTGTTGTGTTCTTCAGTCATTCATGGAAATAAATTGAAGTTGATTCAAGGGTTGGAAGGGTTTCAAGAAGCTTTCGAATCAGTAAGTATTTGTGAACGTTCAAATAAACGAATGAAAACCATGGCCCCACAACCCCCACGTTTCTTGTTTGAGTAGAATTTACTACTGTACTCTGCAATTTTGCATAGATGTGTTTCGATATGCGTTAGCTAAATACTATCACGTGGTGAAAAGTTAAAAGACGGTTCACTATTCTGACGTTACCAAGTTAACTGTTATAATTTTTAGGTGAAAAATACCCAATCCATGATATATACTTGATATAAGCACTAAATTCCACCTTCTTTAGGAAGAAAGTGAGTCGGTGTCTTCAAACGATCACAGTACCTGCCAACTTCTCTCCCACAAATTTACCGGGAGACCTCCGGTAGTTCACACGCCGACACCCTCCCGGCCCAGGTGAGATAATATGCCATAAACAATACAGGCGGTACGAGTAGCTTGCACCACAACGAACGTGGAACAATACCAGTGGCACCACTTCCGTCACAATGTGCATTAACCCGCGCCCAATAACGGCGGCATATACGACCGTACGTAGTTGATTGAGTTGGCTACTAACGGACTACCCATTTAGATGAAAATCTTCCAATTTCCCTCAATTTTCCACTAATCTGGCTATCTTTTTGCCCTGACACAACTTTAGATTTTCCCTATTCTTGGTCTGTTGACCAATTGCGGACGGTTTTTATCGGTCAAAGTTGGCAGTGTAATGTCACAGGCGTTCGAAACCCATTACATACAATATACTACACCACTACATATAGCACCTATATATATATACTATATATATATATATACTATCAGTATATATTGACCAAAGGCTAGGACATTTACTTCAGTACCCAAAGCACAAATCTTGGCGATACAAATGATAGTAACCACATGCGTAGCTATCTAATGCCGTCCTTTCCTCACGGAAAAACACGTAACGGCATGATGATAAGCAAAGCAAAAGCACGACATGGAGAGCTACGAACGCTACCTATCATTCTGTATCGCGGCCAGTGAAGTCGCGAGGCGAACCCAGTGCTTCTGCTCCAAATTTTATTTTCTCCACATTTTTTACTGTTTGTTTGAGTTAATCTTATCCACAAAATTGTATCCGATAAGGTGTTGGATGTTCTACTGGAACAGATGACGTGATTAACAAAGTCTTTTGAGTTTCGCGGTAAGAGTAAGAGTGAAAAAATAGGCCAAGATTCGTGCTTGGTACTGAGAAATGCCCTACCTTGTCAATATATATATATATATATATATATATATATATATATATAGGTCGATCTTACAGTCGATCTTACCACGTTCGACCTACCTACCTATATATATATATATATATATATAGTGTGTGTGTGTGTGTGTGTGCGTGTGTGTGTGTGTGTAGTATATGTATGTAATGTTTCGAACGCCTGTGGTGTATGTAGGCTACTTACTATAGCTAGTAACTCCAGCCGCAAATACCGTTCGGTGCTTGAAGGGTTTTAAGACTGAAAAGTAACAAAACCAAACTTTTACAAAAAAATTCATAATTACCGTTTGATGAAGGTTCACAAGTAGTGCTACAGAAGTACTACTTTGGAGGTAGGTAGGTAGTACTTCCATAGTGGTGTATGTAACGCCTTGTGCTACGAGTACGCACGTGTAGTAGAGCTAATCAACCAGCCTTGTGCACGGTTAGCGTCACGTGACCACTGAAAATCAGGATCTCAAGATAGACAGTGCAGTTCGCCGAGTTTCCCAACCAGGGATGTGTCTATTAACTATGGTTGTGCATAGTCAAGAGTGACATACTTCCTACTAGAAATTCATATTGTGCGTTGTGCTATAGCGTAAATGTACGCCGTGCTCATACTACATGTAATCCTTGTCCCGTGACTGTAATAGCGCAACATGTACGTGTGTATAGTCTAGTTAGCGTGTGTTAGCGCCATATTATCATTTAGCAGCTGATGTGTTGTTTGTGACTTGTTCTAGGGAAGTGCAAGAACATCTGCAGTAGTATTGGATTCTACCATGATAGTACAGTAGTGGTTTCATGGTTCTACTCGGAGTACTAGTTGGAAGATTTTTCAACCCTGATCATGGAAGTACTGTCATGACATATTTCAAACAATGGTTTCAGAATCAAGTTTTGTAACCACCATCTTCTCAGGTATGCCTAGATAATTTAGTCAAAGACTTATGATAAGAGATTTATATATCGACCTTTACAGTGTAGGAGTAGACGGTATGCAGAATATAAGCCAGTGAAAATTACCGTGGACGTATTATTGCCTGCTTCAAGGGAATTAAACAGCTGTCAGGTCTGTTTTAGCATGGAGCTAACGTCCAAGTAGTAGCTCCATGATTTTAGCAAATTTTTAGGCTAACATTGAGAACATTGTCATTGGCTATCTAAGTCAATGAAAGTATGTAAAGAATGAAGCAACTTTAGATAACCCCAAATAACCGCTGTTAACTAACTGAGGTTATTTGGGGTAAAGCAGAATTTTTATATTAGGCGACTACTATCGTCAAAGCAGGAATCGAAGTATGGAAAAAAGGATTACATCGAGTCATTTGCATTTGGTTTCGCACATATTGGTACATGTGATAATCAAACAAAGAGAGATAGGGTAATTACTTCTGCGATACCTTGATTTACCTTACCTTGATTTACCTTGGCAGCCATCCCCTCTCCTTCTTGAGTAAACTCCTTCCCAGTAGGAGAGAATGGCCAATGACATAAAAGTGATGGCCAAAGGATAAACCCATTCATTAATTATAACCATTTTCCTTCCCAGTCCATTTGTGTTTTTAAAAATTGTGTGTCATTGAGTGTTGAGATGGTCGTCGCCCAGGAATCCGACAGATGGCGATGGCCATGGGCGTAACATACAGTTTAATCATCGAGTCGAAAGCGGTCAAGGACCTAGCATCAGTATGCAGCTGTGCACCTCGTGGGGAAATAAACTCTCTCGCGTGGAATAACGAGTAAAATGGCCTACAGGGGACCAGGGGCGGGGATTTTGATGTGTTGAAAGTGGAGGGGCCGCGCGGTCCCGCACAACCCGCCTAAACGCAGCGGCGTCACAAGGCTGGCGCACCTTTCGGCCAACAAATAATATTATGAAATGGGGTTAGATCTCAGAATTCAGAGTAGGTATACGCAGCCGACACCCACCAGCGCGCTGAAAATATCGCATATTTTACGAAGACTCTTTACGACACGATCATGAGATTAATAAAAAAAGCTAAGAAAAGTATCCCCAAGGAGAGGGCTGTCGCACCCCCTTCACTAAAGCGCCCTTGTCCCAAATCACTGTGCACCTGATATGACATCCTCTCGAGCCTTACAACTTGTATCTAAACAATCTTCAAAAAGTCGGTAAATTTACACAGATCGACGGTGATAAACATTCTGCTTTCAAAATTTCTGGGGGAGGAGGAACTTCCCCTCCGCTGCGTAACTTCCCCTCCGCTGCATTTCAATGATAATGGAAGAGTTTAAACGAAGCTATGAAAAGCGAGACGTTCTACAGCAAGTAACCTGGAATCTCGGAACAATATTTAGACTGGTGCGCGTGAACCGACCGAATTAAGAAAACAGACGGAGACGTATAATTTGTGCACAGCCTATCGTTTTCTTTATCAGTTTTAAATGCAATATATGTTCATTACATAAAAAATCACCTCCCACACTACTACTGCCCTGCTACCATATCGTTCACCGCTACTTTCTTTCATGCTTCATTTTTGTCGATGGTCTGGGACAATCCCTGCAACTTTTTTTTATTAGTTTGAAAAAAGGTAGTGTCGATTTTTAAGGTTATCAGGTTATAGAGTATAATTATGATAATTTAAAAAAAATGTAATGTTTTACGGGTGGTTTTTACATGGACATGGCCAAGACCAAATGCAGTCAGTTTAAATGCCATGCAGGGAAGTAATTTCCATTGGAGGCTGCATCTTGGGAGGTTGTGGCCGGCGAAACCTTTAACCGCGAGCACCGAAGGCGCGAAGCCGGAGGCTGGAGATTGAGGATCCTCCCCAAGTATTTGTTTTTAAATTTGACGGCTTCTGTGGTAATTATGGACAATTTCTTGAACAGATTCTGCTTTCCCATGTGTAATTTGAAATGCTAATGAAATGGGTTTCTTATGAAAATCGTAAATTTACGATCGTAACCGTCAGTCAATTTACTGAGGATGGTAGTAGTTGGTCAAGAAAGTGGACAGCGAGCAGTGTAGCGAGGGTTTTTGGAAATTAGTAATTATACAGGATAATAATAGTTCCCTAACGAGGCAATTTCACCAAAGTTCTACCTTACGCTACAGCCCTGTGACAGATCACAGGTTACTAATGCAGTGGCGTAGCTAAGTTAATTTTTTTCGGTGGTGAGGGGGGTGGGGGGCAAAAGCAACACACAACACAGTCTCCCGCGCACAGACTATTATCCTGATTTGTTCTTGATAAGGTTTGTACGATTTCAAAATTTCTGACGAACTCTTTCTTTTTTTTTTTGCTTTCACTGTCACCTACGGCAATTTTTGAGATCTGAACTTTTGATGTTTACACGTTTGACATATTCGATGTGTAATTCTGCTTAAAAAACATAAGAAGTGTTTGAAGAGTGTCTTCAAATGAATTGTTTTTATTTATTTCCGACAGAGACTATGATAAATTTCCGTACAGAGGCCTTTCGGAGGCTTTGTGTTGGGGGGGGGTTGGGTGGACTGCCCCTGCACCCCCCTCTAGCTACGCTATATTTCGATCTGTACTAATGACGGCATCAATTTTTATATCCTAGGCTGCTATGAGTAAGCCCGCACCGAAAAAATTTTATTCGGAGAATTGTGATTCCCTATACATGGTTAGAGTATGGGTTTTTTTTTTTTTTTTTTGATTTTTTTTTTTTTTTTTTGCAAGGACGCAGGGTGTTTGACGTAAATGACGTACCAGTACTTTCAGTGACTTTAATGTCAGAACTTCAAGTCACAACAGAGTGGCACATAGGAAACGTCCATGCTTTAAAAGAAATTTTACGGTACCAGACAAAATTTTCAATTGTATTAGTCAGTTTTCTCTGGGGTTGCCCGCGAAGTGCGCGGAGAAAAATCTTCCTAGCATTACGGTATTGATATTAATGTTTTCCTCCATTTAACATTACAAAATCTAATCATAATAGGCTATTGAAATTTTCTTATAGTTTCTCTTGTCTCGCTTTGCTTTGTTATTTATTATTATATTTATTATTATTATCATCACCATCACCATCACCATCACCATCCATCCACCCGAGCACACACATCATCCACCATCACCATCGACCATTCACCATCACCACATCACACCATCACCTATCACCATCACCATCACGCATTTCACCATCACCACTTCACCATCACCAATCAGCCATCACCATCACCATCACCCATCACCATCACCATCACCATCAACCATCACCCATCACCATCACCAATTCACCATCACCATCACCATCATCCATCACCATCACCATCACCATCACCATCACCATCACACATTCAATCATCATCATCATCATCATCATCATCCACTCATCCATCATCAATGCAATCGATCATCATCATCATCCATCATCATCATCCGAATGGTTTTATTTTCCACCTTAAGGTGACAGTTCATGCTAATTCAACAAACATTAAGGCGACACTTGGAATTAAGGCGACAGTTTTATAATGTGTCGCCTTATCACTCATGGTACTAGATAGAAAAAAAATTTTTAATGTAGACACGAGAATAGGCTTAAATTGTTCGTCCATCCTCCAGAATGTATCTCTACAATAGTTTAGGTTAGGGTAGGGTTAGGGGTAGGGTTAGAAAACATCTAATGTTTTGTACACACAAAAAGTCAATGTAACTGTCGCCCTAAGTAGGTATTCACGCTTATTATTATTATTATTATTAATTATTATTATTATTATTATTATTAGTATTATTATTATTTATTATTATTAATTATTATTATATTATTATTATTATTATTATTATTATTATTATTATTATTATTATATTATTATTATTATTATTATTATTATTATTATTATTATTATTATTATTATTTATTCTTATTATTATTATTATTATTATTATTATTGATTATTATTATTATTATTATTATTATTATTTATTATTATTATTATTATTATTATTATTATTAATTATTAATGATATTATTATTCATTATTATTATTATTATTTATTATTATTATTATTATTATTATTATTATTATTATTATTATTATTATTATTATTATTATTATTATTATTATTATTATTATTTATTATTATTATTATTATTATTATTATTATTATTATTATTATTATTATTAATTATTATTATGTATCTATTATTATTATTATTATTATTATTAATTATTAAGATTATTATTATTATTTTATTATTATTATTTATTAGTATTATTATATATTATTTATTAGTGTTATTATTGTTCATTTATTGTTATTATTTGTTATTTATTGTTATTATTGTTATTATTGTTTATTATTGTTATTATTGTGATTATTGTTATTATTGTTTATTATTGTTATTATGTTTTGTTATTATTGTTATTATTGTTATTATTGTTATTAATTGTTATTATTGTTATTATTATTTATTATTATGTATTATTATTATTATTATTGTGTTATTTAGTTATTATTATTACCGACCGCATTATTATTATTACTTTATTATTATTCATATATTATTTATTATGACATTATTATTAT
>JAIZAY010001449.1:0-14914 GCA_029531755.1 Holothuria leucospilota | reverse complement strand
GTACAAATTTAAAAAAGGTGAACAAAGCCGAACAAGGAAAATGAAAAAGGCTGAACATCCTAAGGAAACCATTTCAATATAGGTCAAAACTTTTACAAAGTTGTTACGGGGGGGGGGGGTCGAACATTTTCAGACTTCGCCGCCTTATGACTACTTGAGTTATGGTGTGTATAGGGAGGGAGGGAATTGCTTTGTCAGGTGTGGAAGAAGCACCCCCAATACTACACTTGAAAGAAAAAAACACATTTCACTGGCGGATCCCTCCCTCCAGGTCCCCGGGAAAATTTGGTAAGAAAAGACACCCTTATATGCGATTTCCCAGGTTTTGGGGGGCCTTGATATCATTAGTTGAAAAGAAAAATTTCCAGTATCTTTTCTCAAGAAGGTTTAGGCCAACTTTTATTTACGAGTTTGGAAATCTCAGCTGTTCCCCGACAGGCTACGGCCCTGAGCTTACTACCTGTCTTAAAACCCCCTCGGAATCTCCCAGGGGCCGTCTTAAAACGCAATTGGGGCCCACGTTTTGGGCGCCAGGGCCCAGGGGCCCACCGCGATGTACAGGGGCCCCCCGCAAATTGACCTCCTGCGGCAAAAAAAAATTGCATAACTGGGTGTATTCCATTTAGAATTAGGCGGGTCCATTGGGTGTCCCACGTCACATCCGCCAACATTGTGGCCAAATATAGAGAAATGGGTTTTTAAAACTGAGGTCTAGCAGATGAGTTCCGTGTTATTTTGAAAAGTGTTTAATTAATTTCTATTGTGTTATTTCAACTAAACTGTTGGTATTCTCAATGTTCCGACAATTTTTACGGAGTCTGTTGATCTAATCGGTCTTATAACAAATTGTTAATGAATCCAGGCCCAGGTTGTATTTCGGTTTGTTTTTTATTTTTTTTTTTTTACTCCCACCAGGATTTTATCTGTGATAAAAGTTGTGATCATGGGGTAATTATACACTTGTTCATGCTTTATTACATCAATATAAAAAAATTATTTATTTCTATCCTTGTGGATAAAAGCCTTAAAGTTATGTCCAGAATTGAGATAGTTAGAACCAGGACAAAAAACGAAACAATGTTGAGTTTCACCAGATTTAAGGGGACAACTGGTTTTAAGCGGAAATGCCGCCTCCTATTTCTCAAAAAGTTGGCCATTTGGCGGGATTGTTGAACTGCTTCTGTTTTTCCCCACCCTGTGCACATGTTACATTAGCTATGTTTATGGACATTTAATATACCAAGGCCTTCATTCTCCCTGGTTGTTATACCTCTTTTGGAACAAAACTGTCGAATTCACTTATTGTTCCAATTGTACTGGTCACAACCTCTACTGGATAAAAGTTAAAATGGCTTAAACACTGAGTAGGTAACAAGGATCAACTGTAATAATGGTCAACCCATTGGAAAATCCAGCCCATTTTGTTGTTTGGTTTGTTTGTCCCGCTGAATCATGTTTCACATTCGGCGCCATCTAAAATCATCAAAAATTGTAACCACCCTCTCATTATCACCTTGCAAACACTATGCCAATCCCAGTTTCATTACCATGGCCTGCTGAGTTGTGTAAAACATGTGTGCACGATGGTTTATCGATACTTACCCTTTTTTTTCCCCATTTCACATGTAATGTATTTGTTCCACATATTCTGTGTTTGAATAAAAAGGGGGAAAAATGTGATTTTTGTTTTTGGTGTTCCCATGGGGACTGGTTCCCACTGTAACCCTTCACGCACATTTAATTGGGAAGAAAACAACAAAGGAGCTATTTAGAACTGGTTTTTAAACTTGGAGAATAAATTAAAAATAATAAATTTTGATATTTTAAGATGGGATAAATATTGAACATACATAAAGATTGTGGAAAGGTAAATGTAGAAATGTGACAAAATCTTGAAAAAAAATGTTAGTGGAGAGGGGGGAAGAAATCTAATTTTATTTTTTTTTTGGTGTCCGAGTCACCAATCGGTTGGTGTCCCTTGTCACACCTGACAATTCATTATCATACTGTTAAATATGAAAAAGCTGTTTTGTTATTTGATAAAATTTCCTTCCTATTCTTTTTTTCTTACTTTGTCGGTTCAAAAGTCAGTGTCCACAGACATACAGATAATGTGTGTATCAATGGTCTGGGTGGTTGATCTCGGAGGAACACCCACTATGTGTTAATTTTCAATTATAGGGACGCCTGTTCCACGCCCTATATGTAACCATAAGAAAATTTGCAACTGGACACACAGTTTTTATACATAAATATTCCCGATGTCTCCAAGAAAAAAAATAGAGTTTGTTTCTGAGACTGTTAGTGGGTTGGCCTCACTTGAATACAGAGTTACTCTGGTAAATGCTTTATGCTATCGTGAATAACCTTTTTAATGGATATGTTTTGTGTCGGATATTATGGGGGATTTTGTGATTATGGTCCCGTCACACCCCGACAACATAACGTCTGTTAAAAACCCAGTTACTCAAAGAAATTTGTAAAGGATTATGTAGTGATGAAATTGGGGTAACAACTCTGAGAAATAAACATGTTTATTGTTTTATGGTGGTTGCATTTATTTTCAAGGCAAGCTACTTGGACTCTATCGATTTTGGTAAAACTGTTTTACAGATAGATTAAATATGTTGTTTCAGTTGGTACGATTTATTACATGAAGTTCCCTTAATCCCGCATTGTGGTGTGAGCTTTTTATTTGCTAAAATGGAGAATCATTTTACAAAAACCCAAATTTTTCTCATTTCTTGGGTTGTAGAACTTGTTTCTGATATCATAAATCCCTATGCCCAACTTTATGCCTACTCAAAAAGTTGAGGAAAAAAAAGATCCTATGGTATAATATTTTACACAGGTTAAATAAACTTTTCTAGGCATATGATTGCCAATGTTGGATCTGTCCCCAGGTGTGTCAACCTCACCCCGCCCTTATTTTTCTAAAGTGAGCCTTTTGGAGATTAGAGTTGACACATTCAAATAACCTAGGGATGGTACCTTAAAAACCAAAAGCCAGGGTATTGCTGGATATAAAATTTATTAGAAATAGACTACATTATACCTTCTTGAAAAAAATGATTGACTTTTACACCAGTGATTAAATTGGTGTTTTAAAATTTTGACCCGCTTTGGTGCATCACTTGTGGACCCCTTAATTTTATGGAATTTACACCCACCTTCCCCCTTGTCGTTTTAAAACGATGATACTTTTTCATGCTGGTGTGGAATATGACTTTTCAAAAAACGATCCAGTAGTCTCTTCGTTGATTAAAGGGAGATATGGGAGAGCAATAACTGGACAAGAATTACTCTTCTTCAAATAATGATATTTCATGACCTGTTTAGATAGATTAGTATTGAACTATATGGATTATTTTCGCACATAAAAGTTCCCAATTTTTGCTCTCATGCTTTTCTATGCGCCGGACATGGGGGTCCCGCACAGAAGCCATACGTGGGGGGCTTTTTCGGTAAATGCAGGTCCAGTTGGTCTAATTGGCTTGAGACTGATCCCCGGTTCAAAGGGATATTACGTCAATTGTTTCCCACTGCATACTTTTTTCGAATAAAAACGCCATACTTGAATTTGACGGGGCCCCCGGCTTTCCCAATTTGCCGGGCCCCAGATGGGCCCAGGTTTGAATCTGTCTTGAAGACTGGCACCATGCTGCCGGGATCCCTGTGGCTTTTCCTTCCTGGGGCCTTCCTTTCCCCACCAAGTTGATCCAAGAGACTACCGACTCAAACTGCTGACGGGGTAATAAGGCTTTTGGGTAAAATCTTCCTGTCCCCCCATTGGATTGCTTTGCAAAGACAATGCGTGTTCACCTTCATTTTTCTTTCCGTTCGCAGTTATTTCCTTTTGTTTTTGGCCTTACGATCTATTTTTTTCCGTATTTCTGCCCTATACGCGCCCACAACCATATTGGGACGAGAAAAATCTCCAACAAATGGGTCATAAATGGTACTGGAGTCTATTTGTCATTAATCAATTTCCTTATCATGGTTTCCAAACAAACAACCACCGTTTTACGGCTGTAACTTATGAATTTCTGGTCACAATGTTTTAATGAAAAAGGACAATCAAATATTTAAACAAAAATATTAAATCCATCATTCAGACTGGGCTATACTAATTATCTGAACGCAAAAGCAATTACAAATTGCAACCCCTCTAGAAGAAATTGTGGGTTTATAATTATATGTTAAAAAATCCCAACAAAAGCACAAAAAATTTTCCTTTATTTTTCAAGGAAAGATTGCTTGCTCTTAATCGCGGTCCCTTTAGTTTCTTCTTTTTCATTTTCTTAATAAAGGCCAATCGGTGGTCGAGTGTTACAATTCAATACCCAATTTTCAACCTTTAATACTGCTGTAACAGTTAATTTCAAAAAATCATACGGGAAAAGTGGGTACGACCAGTTGTACAAAGTTAACCATGCAATACAATCTTCAACGGGACTTTTGGATTCACCCTGCACAAAATGACGATGCTGTACCAGGCTTATCGCTGATTTCTTCGGACAAAATATATGCATGCCACCCCACCCTGTTAACGTAGGAGCGTATGAGCTGGACAAAAGCGCCCGGTTTACGAACACGCACAAAAAAATCTACAAACAACCCCCACAACGCCCCGCACCATGGGACCGCTCCCAAAATTTTGATTTGACTTTCGCAGCACGTAACTGAAAAACGTATAAAACATGTCTTCGTTCCCCAACAAAAACCAGTACACCCCAAAACCCACGAGAAAACAGTTCTTTTCTCATGTAACACAAAGATACCGAAAGAATGGGGCCGCCACGATTGTGTGATGTGCCGCAGATTACGAAGTGACTTCACTGGGACCCCGAAGACCTGAAACCCCCTATTTCAAACAGCAGAAAAAGCCTACCTACCAACTAGATGGATCAATATGTGGTTGGACACGTATTGCTAGGACGGGACGAAGAAACAAGGGGCAACCCACTGTCCGTCACATATATTGTGCGATTACGACCTGATTAGGACGAACCGAGCAATATCACAAAACGGTCGGCTTGAAGGTTTTTGTCACACCGAACACAAGAGAGAAAAAATGGGCCTCCCGCTGTCTAGCCCCCTGTCTGCCACGATTTTTGCGACAAAAATAACTCTTTTTTTCAATTTATCTGATTCAAATTTACATATTTCAATTTTGAACCCAAGAGCGTTTAAGGTGACGTGAATTAAACAAAATTTGGGCTACGATTTTACGGGTGGGTGCCAAACGAATCAAATTTTAGTGTCGAAAAATGAAAACCTTGGGACGAGCTGTTGGCAGTTATTGAGCCTGGATGAAAGTCTTTCCCCAGATGATATCCAAAATTTTAGTAGGAGAGGTCCTACAGCCTAGGCTACAGGTTATCGTTATGTGTTTGTGGTCTAGGGCTAGGGCCCACTAATAATTGAAAAACCAAAGCAGTGAAGGGATTTGAGTATAGGGTTCCTTGTTCACAATTTTGTTTAGGCGGTTAATATGGGTTGCACTTCATGAAGGGTATTTGTAAAAAGCATGATTTTTAGTGGTTACGGGTGTTGTGTGAACTCCCTCTCCGTCTTGGCTTAACTTTGTGTCAGATGGGTTAAATTACTGACCACGCTACATTATCAGTTGTGCCAAATGTCTCGAATTGTACAAATAGGCAATTGTTACAACTCACAAACACACTTTACGTGGTTCCATTTGGGCCAAAACTATGTTAATGTTCACCTATCATCCTCCGCATGGGCTAAGCACCACACACCATTTTTAACATTAGATATATGCCTAGCCACACATCGTGTACACCATCCGCCGCCTTGAGGTCCCTGCATTTGTTGTTGTGTTATCACACAAAGACCGTGAATCATTTCACACGCACTCACTGGCCAGCAAGCTCCCCCCTTTTACCACACGACCCCTCACCACGCAGATGCCACCAAACATTATCCCTTTTAGGCTATGTTCTTGCATGTTGTCAGATTAAATCTTGCTTTCCACGCCACCACAATAAGCTAGGTCCTCATGAACGTTGGGCTTATAAAAAATCATCCACACAATTGCACTGCCAAAAATCACAAATTGATGTGCCTGGGCCATTGCTTAATTCTCAGGCTGCGGCATCACCGTACATATATAGAATGACCACATTTATATAAAACAAAAGTTGGACTATTAATAATACGTTACATATTTGATCCTAGGCCTAAACTGACTTCAAATTGTATTAAACTCTCCATCACAGGAGTCTTTGAAGCAGCACACCCAGTGCTTCTTTGAGTAAAGCTATGTTTATGAAATGACTTCAAAAGAGAATAGGCCTAGGTCCTATGAATGTTTGACTTTCCAGTTTAATCTGTGCTGTTGCCACAGGGCAGCTGATCCATGATTGATTCATACTAATACAATACCTGTGCGCATACAAAATCATTTCGAGTTTCCCCTCTGGCTGATGTTATCTATGCAAATATGCATTTACCAGCCTAGCAAAAGGAAGGTATTGCTCGGTGACGAGGTCCAGGAATAGAAAGTACTTTTTGATACCGTGTTTATGATGTTCTATTGTTTCACTGTTAACATGTTTTTGGGATCTGGCCAAAGGAATATTTTACATGCTTTATGCAATGCAATGTGGGCTTTCAAAGTAAGAAATTAGCGTGGTCAACATGCATTGGGATTGCGGGTAAAGGTCTTTTCAACTGGGGCCTCAGGGTATCTGATTTGAACAAGTCGTTTTGATAGACTTCATTTGTGGTTCACCGGATTCGCCCTATGATGACCCAAAAAGTTGTGAGGCGACTAGGCCAAAAATATGGTGGAGGTATGGAATTTTGGCCATCGGACAAGCAAGATGGTCATGCCAATAAGTTAACTAGAATGCTTTCTTAGGTTTAGCTGCACAAATTTCTTTGTGTGTGGACGTACTGAACAATTAAAACTGTTTGGACAACCAAAAAAAGGCAAGATCGGGGTTTGTCCAATGGACAAACCTGTGAAAATTTTTCTTTAAAAGAAGTTGAGGCCTGGGCCTGGGCCTAGTTCCCAAATTTTAGGTTTACATAGTCATTGTACCCCTCATCAGATCATGGCCTCTTGGGCTATTCTGTTGTAAATTTAATTGTGTTGCAAAATCTTATTTCAAACATTCATGACAGATGAAGTGTCATTCCCCAGATTACTCCTGAGAGACAATGTTTAAAACTTGAAAAATAAACACCAGTAACACTTTGAGAACAACACCCTTAATTACTGCTCTTAATTGAAGCAAAAGTCTGAAAACTTAATCATCCCTGGCAGGGATGTCACTACTGGTTCAGGGCGGGTTTGCTGCGGCTTGGGCCTTCGCCAGGGACTGTGTGATGTGCGCATGCCACTTCATGTTTAAAATTTTTAAACACATTTCCACCGTTGCACTTTTTCACCAATAAATGGTACTATAAACTTTATTGATTTTTGAATAGAAAATTTGGATATACTTAAAATTAGTAGTCTCAGAATGAGATAGGGTACTAATTGGAGCATTAATTTAGAATGTAGAACAAACTACTCACACTCTTAATGCTCATGTGCACAGTGATAGTGATCACTAAAAGTGGTCCACAGTGCGCGGAATTAACCAGGCCCCTCCAATTAGTGTTGGGCCTCGGTGACGCAAACCCTGATCCCTAGTAATTGGCCCGCCCGTATTGTATTACTCTAGCTTGTTCCTTACAATAATAATAAATAGTACATTGGACTTATATTAGTGCCAGAACGTCAGGAGACACAAAATGTTGGCTACTCTAGGGGCACTTGACAAATAATCAGACAACTTGTTCAAATTACATTCATCAATGATAATTTAGTAAAGAAACGATGTCTTGACGGTTTAACGTGTTGTTAAAAGTGCAGATATTGAGATCAGTTGCTAGAAAAACTTGGAGTAAGTGGTCAGGTAACTGGTTCCACAGATCGGGTGCAACTCTGCAGCATATGCAAAGCATTGATATCCATAAGATTGTAGTGGCCATGATCTCCCTCATCCAGTCACAACTCAAGTTATCTGATTTTGCGAGTGTTGTCAATTTTATTTTCAAACAGCAAGGACTTGTTATTGATCGCCGCCTGGTGCCCACGAGCACTAAATTTTGTGATGGACAACCAGTCACCATATCCAGACTGGAAAGTTTGCATTTTGCGCTGGCAAGTAGCTCATTATTTCTTGTCCGATGTGCGGCCATGAGCCAGATTCACAGACCTCTGTGCGGTCAAATGTTGGTCAGGTTTTGCCGCCATACAAGCACTGTCGGGGAGTGAGTTTTTGTCGATGTTAGCCTTTTTCAGTATTAGGGCCCAACTGTGTTTGGTCCTCTTGTAAAGCATTGCTGACCATAACTGCTAAGTTTGCAGTCTCATTTGCAGCCAGAGTCTATAACCAGCTAATTTTTTGTGCAGGCCCAGAGTGTCCCAAACACAGTTCACCAGCAAACAATTGCCACAGGGCCAGATCTCTGCACATTACAAAGGCAGACTTTGCCAGTCTGGCCACCATATGTAGCACTATGTAAAAAAGGTTTGCTGTTCTCGGATGGAACAAGAAAAAATTTTCTGCCCAGAAAGAAAAATATCGAGTATCGAGCGCACACCACTTGAACTTTAAATATTGTCCTTTTCTAGATAAATAAAGATTTTTTCTCATGGTTGATGATTGTGTACCAAAAAATTATACATGTCTCAGTTTGTTCCAGTATGACTAATCATTAAAGTTTTCTTAAAGTCTAGGCCTGACCCATTCACCAGGCATATATCCCACGATGTTGCATTGTAATTCAGACCATTGCACATCTTTTGTGTTTTCGCAAAGGGAGCGGGTTAGGGGGAACTGCATTTATGAGGCTGTTCAGGGCTAATGTCTTCATGAGCTTGCCAATATCAACCACTGTGAACATTTGGTGAGTGGCGAGGAGCACTGGGTGTGCTGCTTCAACTTGAAATGGTGTGATTGGGAGAGTTTAATTAGTTTCACAGTCAGTATAAGCATGTTAAATTGACTATTTTGTTACAGCAGGTGTACTACAATGTCACTGTGTAGGCTAGTAGTATCTGTGCAATGTGGGAACACCTGTGACCAGTGTCCATAGCAAGGTCAATTCTTCAGTGTGACATTCAAATTGGACTTACCCGTGGGGGAGGAGTCTTAAGGGGAGGGGGCATGCCCTCCCTCCCCTACTTGATATATATAATTTATTCAAGTGGGAGGTGCCTAAGTAGTAGCAAGTGGTGCACTGTTTGATGCACATCGGAGAACCTTGCGAAATGAGGTGAGGGGAAGGAAAGCGCCAGTTTAATGACTTAATTCTTTGCAAGACTGGGTCAATGTGATTTCATTGGAAAAACACATATGAAGAAATTACTCATCAGACAATTTTTGTGGGACGTTCTTTCAGGTTATGCAACATTTGTCGCACAAACACAGGCTGGCTTAATCACTGCCTGTGACCAAATTAATGAAGAGACTGACTGCTTTGGTTAGATGAAAAGAGTGTCAGAAAATAAGATATTTTGCAGAAAGTGTGCAAATATAGATGGTGGTGATAACATTTCTGATGGATGGCAAGGCATTAGCTAGCAATGCATCTAGCTGCCTTTGAGATTGCCAAATCGTAATAGAGACAGCCAGATTTATTCAGGACCACATCTGAGGATGCCTGAAAATTGCTACGGATAATTTCATTTGTCCAAGTTTGGTTTTGAGCCAAATGTGTCAGTTACTAAAATGATTCCGAAACATCTTAGATCCATTCATGTGTGCTTTTAAGTATGGGCAAAAATTGTGGGACAAATAAACAGGAAGATAAACATTTTTGATTTCCATAGAAAGTTAAGCTCGGGGCCTTTAGGAATTGTTTAGTGAAGTGATCCCATTGTCAATACCAGGCTTTTACATTTGGAAATCGAAGGCGAGTACATAACAGCTCTCCTAAGGCTGCTATGGCGAGCTGTTTCCCTAAATTTTTACTAATGTTACATGCAACCGAAAGCTTGTCAGGCTCTTGTAGTGCCGAAATTTGCCTTTTGACAATCAAAGGTAATAGCAGATAAAATGGACTCGCCACTCATAAATTTCATTTTAGGCGAGTTTAGGCGCTGCCAAGCTTAAGCTCGCCTTAAATGAAAAGGGGGGGCCTGCAAATATCTATTAATTGGCGTATGTGTTATGTAACATTTTGTTACAACTGCATGGTGGCATTGGGAAAGGTTCAGAACCCTGTTGTTGACAGTTTGTGTAAGATTTTGTTCTGGTAGCACACCATATAAATCTAATGTGTATTGTATCTCACCAAATGGTATTACGCACAAACAAATCTTTCGCTAAGGGTTCATGCGGCAAAATTACATGAATTGCCTTTCTTTATTTTACATGTTACAAGGGGGATGTGTTATGTACAGACAGATGGCAATGTGGTCTCATAAGTTAATTTTCTATCACTACACGGAGTCAGAATTTAACTTAGTAGACAATCCTAGTTGCCACCCTACAGAAACTGGCGAAGCGTTGAAACCAAAATTACGGACTTGTTAAGAGATTCTAAACCATATTCTGCTCTAGAGACAAATGTGTCACCCAAGGGGTGGTGAGCTATGGATGAGGATTTTTGGCTAGTGTATTAAATGGAAGAGGGTGGGGGGGGGGGTTTAGGGGGGGGTCCCACTGGCTATTGAATCGCTCGGTCCTTACTGTAATTAGTTACTTTATTAGTGGCTGGCACTTACAATTTCTGGGGGCCGGGGAGGGGGGTGGGCTAGCAAACATCTGTGGGCACCAAGCCCCGGAAGTAAAAGCTTAGCATCGCGTGAGGGGTGTCACGGTATTTAAACTATGTTCGAATTTAAGTGCTGTTAAAAAAACAGGCTATGGACTTTCCCTTTAAAGGACTGTTAAAGTCAATACCAGCGTTCTTTCCCCCCCCCCCCCCCCCCCCCCCCCCCCCCCCCCCCCCCCCCCCCCCCCCCCCCCAGGATTGTTGGAAGTCTCCTGGTCCATTTTTCTGGCGACCTGTAGAAAAGGCATTAAACCTTGAATTGGTAAGGGGACAAAGGCCTTGTCAATGTTTACTGTACTTTCATTTTCCTTTTGTACCAACCCTGTTAACCGCCTGGTAGGGATTTCGCAGTTGGCTTATGTCTGTCCAGACCCTTTGTGTCAACATGCAGAAAAAAAATGAAAATGCGTTGCTACAAGTTGATGCTGTTTTACCCACAAAATAGGGGGTGTTATTTTGATGGTTCTTTATGACAGTTGCATAGGTGTATTTCTTGCCATGTTATGTGTGACATGTGGAAGACTGAAGCGGAAATTCTTTGTTTGGTCTGTTCCTTGATATAATGGGAGACCTAGAATTTTTGAAATGCTGCTTTTATAACCTTTATGTGTTTCTCCTTCTGTTTCTTTTTTGTTTTTTTTTTCTTTTTTGTTTTTTTTTTCTTTTTTTGTCACTTTACTTGGTATGAAAAAAAAAAAATACAAGAGAAGTTACCTCTCTACTTTTGCATTCTCCATTCTCTGCTGCTTGCTGGTAGAGTTGGCTCCTGGAAAGTGGTTTTAACATTTTTGCCCTCCTGTATGGGCCATCCAAGATGTCAGTGACATTTGGTACCCCTTGAAAGTCTCTTCTTCAGGGGAGGGAACTAAACAGACAAAGGAATTCAATATATTTCCTAGGTATCCCCACAGAAGTTTCAAGAAATATTGTACCTACTGCATTCACTTACATCTTGGAGTTGCTCGTGCAATAAATGAAAACAAGCTTTAACCTCAGAAGAAAACATCAGTTCCTGGAATTACCACTAACAGGTTTTGACTACTATGATGAATGAAAGTGGCAGTAGTGGCTGTTCTGGTTTGAAATGAATTAGTTTACCCACACAGCTGTTGCATGAGTGTCTGCTTCCAGAGCAGTGGTGAACTTGGGACTGCATAGCCTCTGGGCACCAGGCGCTTGCTTAGAAGTCGCCACCCTTCTACTGGTCTGCCTCAACTGTGAAGTGAAATGGATTTTGACATCTTTTGCAGAATCAGCATTGCAGATTGGAAAGTCTTCAGTTAACCCATCCTGATGCAAACATGAAGTGCTAGGCTTGCCTCAGCTTTTCCAGTGACTGGACATAGTGGGTGGTAAACACACTCAGAGTAGACATTGGTGACACACCATGTCATGAAAAGGACAAAACTTTGCCCCCACCTCTTTATGCTGGATTCCACAATTCCCAGTGACCAAGGTTTCAACCCCAGACCTAATCTCTGCTTCCCCTCTCTGAAAGGAAAACATGCAACATACCATTCCCATGGTTAATAATCAGCTTTTGCATCATGCATTGTACAAAATGTATGAAATGGCAATCAAATCATAAAGGTTGGGCAGATTATAAACAAAGAATATTTCATTGTCTAAGGTACAAAAATTCCCCTTCTTTACTCCCAGCTGTTTCATAATCAGAACTTTCTTCTCACTTCCAGGAAATCACTTTCATATTTAAGTATAGATGGTCATTTCAAAAGTAGATGCATTTGCCCCTATTCATCGTATTGTTTGTTTCAAAATAAATACCGAAAACTCAACTTCCTCCTTTTTCGTCATGATGGTACAAATAATTCTTACAGTTTGCAGGCTCAAACTTAGAAACATTTTGATTTCTTCAAGTATCTCATAACTCATGTTGAAGGGAAACTGGGACATCATTAAAAAAAAAAAGAAAAATGGGAAAAAGCATCAAGGCAAAAAGTATGAGAGCAGAGATGGTCAACAGTCTTCTTCCATTCATACAGGCTCAAGGTGCAGAGAAGCTACCCATCATCTATCTCATGGACTCTATCATCAAGAATGTGAAAGGTGGACCATACCTGGGCCTGTTTTCAAAGAATGTCGTCCAGATTTTCTGTGGTGTATTCGAAAAGGTAAAGAAAGCAACATCTAGCACTGCTTAGAAAGTAGTGTGTGAAGTTGGTGTAGTCTACAGGGATAATGTATGCCTGTATACTGCCACAAATCTATGGTAAGATCACAGAAGCATAGGAAGCAGTGGTGGCCTCAGCCTGGGCAGGGGAGCCATTGCCCCCTTGTTGTCACAGAACGCTGGCCGCTTGGGGGAATGTTCCATTTCTTGGGTAACTTTGGTGGGTATCTAAAGTTAGAAATCTCAAACAATGACCAGACACCTCCAAAACCTTTGTTGGGGAAGGTCTCATAAAAAACTTAAAAATCCCAGATTTGTTTTTCAATGAAACCAAAATTTGTTGAAGCCTGTTTGTCCAGTGTTAGCCAAATTTTTCACTTTTTCTTTATCAATAACCCTTTCCAAATGTCTTAAAACCTGCAATTTCAGCATGCTCTTTGCACCATAAAATTTTCACTGGTGAGCTGTCCCTGCTTGTTGGGGGGGGGGGGGGGGGGGGGTTGGTCAGGGTTGCTGGCCCCTCCCATCTTGCAAATTGTGCATGGTGCAACTATGACCCAGCTAATCAGAAGCTTGGTATCAGTCAGTGGGATAATTGAAAGTTTCTATTATCAGAATTTTTTATGCTCCTAGTATCATTCTGAGAGATTTCATTTCAATGACCTTTGAGTGTCTAAGGTTTGCATTTTGCCGACTTTTTTCTAAAATTTACAAATACCAAAAAAAAGGAGGTGGAAAGTGTATTTTCTTTATTGTCATGTTGGTGGGTGTAGGCCTGTATTGTAATTGTATTAGGATTCCCTAAAGATTTTACCCAAACCTGAAGGACCCCTCCCTCATGTTGAAAAGATTTTTAGTCAAAAATTTCAAGAACATTACATACTTTGCCAAAGATTCATGCACCCACCATTTTTCCAGCTTGGTGTAATGTGCCTCCCAAATCGAGCCTTGTTGAAAAAAAAACATGACTGCAGATCTACTAGAGTGTGCAAGTGATACATTGGTCAGGGTGCAAGTTCAGTTGCAGGTATGCCACTATAGAAGCATGCAATTTAATGTAGATAGAAGAGGCACTTCCTGTAGGCAGACTCATTGTTCTAAATGGCAGTCACATGCTGACATCCCAGAAATTTGTTACCAAGGCCTCACATCATGGGCAGTCCCTTTGAATGACACATATAAGGGGGTATAAAAAGGCTGCACCCACAAATTTACATATACTAACCTGCCACATCACTGGTCATGGTGGGTGTGAGATCAGTCACAGTGACATATATTCATTAACTGCAGTGTTGCTCATTAGGGGTGGCAATTGAGAATTCAATTCCAATTGAACAACATGGGTGTGATTAGCCTAACATAACTTCAGGGAAAGCTAGCTATAGTGCTGTAAGTGTTCAACATCAGTAGTCAAAGGTCACACAGGTGACCAGCCTGCAGCAATGAAACTACATTTTGGGTGTGGGCAATAAAAGAAGGGCATCCCACAGACATAATGAGATTAGACTGAGGGTGCATGAATGGAAACTTCACTAAAGTGTTCTTGAAAGAATGTAACCCATTTGGAAAATTTGCTTGCTGAAGTAGGGTTTGTTTTGAATTTGAGGCAGATAAGCATAATGAAATGACAAAAGTGAACAGAAAAAGTTCAGTGTTTAAAGAGGGATTTGCATCACTCCAAGTATGACTTTTACTTGGTGGTAAGCCCCGCCCATAATTGTCTTTACTGCTTCTCCCTGTGCAGACACAAACATAGTTCACTGCTCAAGGCCACATCCTGGTGAGCATGAAAGACCCCATGTGTAATCAAAACATTCTCTGTGCATGATGTGTCATATGAGCTGCTCTGCATCTTTTGAATTTTGTAACTCTGATGTCAATCAAGGAGTAGCCACCAATTGAGACTTTTGCTTACCCCTTTGTAAAAGTCATACTTGGGGTGATGCACGTCCATCTTTAAGGGTCTGTGCGTGGCAGGCCCCC
>JAIZAY010001936.1:0-12420 GCA_029531755.1 Holothuria leucospilota | reverse complement strand
AAATAGAGTAACATGCATTTGCAAACTTTTGTGTTCTTTTACTTTGAAACATGAACGTATGTACAGTTAATGTAATCAATATGATTAAAATTGTTTCCTGCTTGACTACTGAATACAGAAATAAAACGTGAGAAGAATCCATTACAATGTAAACAGTTTCTTTGGTTTTCTAACTCTGGTCGATCTTCTCAACACTATCTCTTTATCTTTCTTTTCTGAACCTTGTACTGGCTGACTTAACTCTGAGACGACCGAATTCCCACCATGATCAAACTTTTCATTTTCTCCCTCCATCATTAACTCTCTCTTACTATTTGAACTATCACCAGCTTGGACATCTTTTGTTGGTTTGGGAGTTATCGTTTTAGGACTTTGGACTTCTGACTCTACAGACTGATAATCTCTTGGAACGAGTTCTTGTTTTGACTCAGTTGGTGTGAATAGTCCCTGTGAAATATCAAACAATCTATCAGACATAGCACTTGTCTTTTCAAGACCCTTCTCTGAACCAGTAGTTTGTATGTCTTTCTCACTAGCTTCTAATTCACACCTGGGAAGGATTTGTTCCCGATGTCTCCTCCAAACTCTTGAATCAGCTTTCACCTGATAATTCAGTGGACCCTCTCTAGCTATGATCACCCCTGGGACCCATTTAGGCTTCCCCAAGTAGTTTTTTACAAGGACCAGATCATTCTCTTCAAATTCCCTTGACTTTGCTCTTTTTATACGGTAACTAGCCTTTTTAAACAACTGATCTTTGTATCTAATCTCCATATTCGGTCTTAAGTTATCTAATCTAATACGGAGAGATCTCTTAAGGAATAGCATAGCTGGAGTTTCACCTGTGACTGAATGTGCAGCTTTTCTATATGCTATCAAAAACCTATCTAGTTTTGTTTGAGCTGAACCACCATCTTGCTTAGATGCCCTTATAGCCTGCTTTAATGACTGAACAAACCTCTCAGCTTGTCCATTTGTACTTGCATGGTATGGTGCACTCAGTTTGTGCTTTATACCATTAGCCTTTACAAACTCTTGAAACTCCTGTGATGTGAACTGACTACCATTGTCTGTTACTAGTATCTGTCGTACGCCATTTCGACTGAAAACAGTACGCAACACAGCTTAAGTGTGTTCTGTAGTAATGGTTCTCATAATAAACACCTCTGGCCACTTTGAATATGCATCTACCATGACCATGTAGGTTAAACCTTCAAATGGACCAGCAAAGTCCATGTGTACTCTTTTCCATGGGTTTGAAGCAGGTATGAATGGATGCAATGGTGCCATTCTCGGATTATTTTGAACCACTTGGCAAGTTTTGCATGATGCTGCAATTGTCTCAATTTGTTCATCAATTCCTGGCTACCAGATATAGCTCCTAGCAACTGATTTCATCTTAACTATACCTAAGTATGTGTCCTTCATGTAATTCTTGTAATACAGCACTGCGGCACATTGAAGGTATAACAACTCGCATTCCCCACATGAAAATTTCCTGTTCTAATGTAATTTCCTGTTTCATATTGAAGAAAGGCTTTAAGGTACCTTCATCCTCAGATAACTTTCTAGGCCACCCATCTAGAGTGTATCTTACCACTTGGGACAATGTAGGGTCCCTACGTGTGTAATTCCTAATTTCCTCTCTCGAACAAGGTAATATATCTGCATGACAAATTGACACCACTGACCGTACCATTTTCTTTCATGCTTTCTGTACCACTTGGTAATCTCGAAAGACAATCTGCATTTCCATTGTCCTTTGTGTTACGATATTTGATATCATAATCAAATCCAGCCAAAAAATGGCCCATCTTAGCATTCGCTCTGCTGCTAATGTTGGTAAGTCTTTCTTTGGCCCAAATAATGCCGTAAGGGGTTTATTATCTGTGATTAGGGTGAATTTACGCCCATAGACAAACATATGAAATCTCTTAAGAGCAAACACAATCCCTAGGGCTTCACGTTCAATTTGTGGGTAATTCTGTTCAGCCTTTGTCAGTGACCTGGATGCAAACTGAATCGGTCTCTCCTCACCATTTGGATACACATGAGACAGAACAGCACCTACCCCTGTTGGACTAGCGTCAGTAGCCACTGTCACTGGTAGTGACGGATCAAAATGAACTAGGAAACCTGATTCACACAACATTTCTTTAGACCTTTGGAATGCTTTAGCTGCCCCTGCGCTCCACTCAAACTTACGACCTTTCTGTAATAAAGCCGTTAACGGGCTCAATATAGTTGCCAAGTTGGGCAAATACTTCCTATAACAATTAAGCATGCCTAGGTAACTCCTTAACTGGCCTGCATCAGTTGGCTCTGGCATGGCCTTTATTTTGTCTACTTTGGACCCTGATTTGTGTACACCCTTTGCATCTATGACATGTCCTAGAAATTCTAGTGAATCTCTCACAAAGTCACATTTTTCCTTCTTCAACTTAAGTCCCCTTTCTTGAAGTCTAGTCAACACTTGATCTAGGTTTCTCAAATGTTCTTCTTTAGTTCTACCTGTGACTAATATGTCATCCAGATATACCTGAACACCTGGTAACCCCTGTAAGACTTGTTCAATGGCTGCTTGCCAAATTGCAGGTGCTGTGGTTATCCCAAACACTAATCGGTTTTGTTGGAATAACCCCTTGTGAGTAGACAGCGGAGGAACTGTTTTGAATCTTCCTCTACTTCCATCTGGTTGTATGCATGGGCCAGGTCCAATTTGGAAAAGGCCACCCCACCACACAAGTTTGCCAGGATATCTTCTACATTTATCGGGGGTGGAGCTACTGGCTTGAGCACTAGCTGGGTTTAGGGTGTTCTTATAATTTCCACAAATTCTCACTGACCCATCTTTCTTTTCAACTGCGACAATACTGGAGCCCCATTCACTATGTGACACTGGAGTTATCACCCCACATTTCTCTAGTCTGACTAATTCTTCTTCAACCTTTTCTTTCAAGGCATATGGTACCTTGACTGGCTTACGCATAACTGGTTGAGCCTCTTCCCTTAGTATTATCTTAGCCTTTAGCATCTGTTAATCTACCAAGACCCTTTTCAAAGAGCTCTGCATGTTTGTTAATAACTTGTTCTAATTCACTGACCTTGAGCACCTTTTCAGGCTTAGGTCTTTGGCTTATCAGTGATTTCCAATCTAATGGGATCACTCCTAGCCATTCTCTTCCTAACAAATAGTACTCTGTACAATCCATTACATATAGCTTTAGTTTACCTTCATAATTTCCATAGCGCACATCAACATACACTTTACCTGAGGCCTTAACGGTCTGTCCTGTAAAACTCTTAAGTGACTTATCTCCTGCAAGTAATGGAATATGTTTCAAATGTCTCTCATAAAATTGCAGTGTTACCATCGAAACACCTGATCCTGTGTCCACTTCCATGTTTACCACAGTTCCTTCTATTTCTATTGGCACATAAATGGCTCCTGTATCTGCAACCTTTCCTTCCTCATGTAATTTTAACATGGTAAAATCATACTCAGAATCTGAGTCGGAGTGTTCTTTAGGGTTTTCACTTTGTACCTGTTCATCCAGTTTGTTTACTGTCTTTGATGTGGCTTGGGATTCCTTTTTCGCTGATTTCCTCTGGAAGCTCTTTTTTCCGTACTGGCCCTTTTTCTTGTTTTCTGCTTTCGGTTCTTCACTACGCCTATGGCACATTCTTTCAATATGTCCTATTTTACTGCACCTTCTGCACTCGGTTGATTTGAACCAGCAATCCTCTGGCGGGTGGTTTCTTCCACACCGATAACACTGTTTACGACTACGTGGTTGTTTGCGTTGACTGCGTTTTAATGTATTTACATTTGTAGACACTGCTGCACTCGCAGTTTCACCTACACTTCGCATAGCTTTGGTATTTTCTGCTGTACTCTCCCGGGCTAATGCAAATTCCTCTGCCTTTTTGAATGACAAATTGTCCTGTTCTCCTACTTTCTCCATTAGCTTTAGGGCTGTTGGCTCGTCCCTTAATCCACTTATGAATCTGTCTCTTGGATTTTCGTCCAATTTGTCCCCATAACTACAATGCAGGCCCAGTTTCTTTAGCTGAGCAACGCTGTCGCTTACTCTCCAGGCATTTGGTCACGCCTTAGAAACTTTCGCCGTTCTGCTACAACCATTGAAGTTGTCTTCAAATGTTTACGTAATATACTTTTAAGTTCACGGCAGGATTTTGCAGTAGGTTTCTCTGGCGCTACTAGGTTACGAACAATTGCGTAAAATTTGGCTCCTAGTGCGTGCAAAAACATGGCAATTACCCGAGGTTTCTGTCACAATCCGCCAAGTCCAGTCCTTTAGCCGTTAGAAACAGTTCAAAACGCTCTACGTAGCAGTCCCAATCTTCCTTACCATTGTAGGTCGCATCAAATACTGGAAGGAACGCTTGTGTAGGCTGCCGAATATTTGTCATTGTGTTCCCACTTTTATTAGTGGATGTACTTTCTTCCGAAGCCATCCTCGTCGCCAAAACTTTGTTATATACGTGGGTATAATCTTCAAAGAAGACACCGACAATGCATTGATTATTCGTAGCTAACAGCGGCCATGTTACTCTGCTTTATTTCCGGTCTCCGTTCATGGAACGCCAAACGTGCAATAAGTCATACCTCGATACATACATAACAATTCCAAAGACAAATTAACGAAATGTGTAATAACCAGTTAAAATACCTTTGATCCACTTTTTCACGTTTTAAATTTTTTTGTCCTTGGTAGTGTGCATTTTCACCCTAATTACAAGTCAGTACTTGCTATCCGAGTTACTCCAAAATAACCCCCCTTGCCTTTCTGTGGAAATTTTCTCTCAGAAAGGAAGCAGGTGGTTTGTCATCAAATGGGAGTAGGACAAATAGTGGTCACAGCATTCTAGATGCTTTTGGTCATTTTTTTCCGTTCAGTGTGAAGCCATTTTAGCTCTGATTTTCGTGCTTAACATCTCTAAATGTATCTAATTTAACCACTGAAAATGATTCTGACAACATAAAGCATTTTAAATCAGTATTTTTCTTGTGAAGGAGGGGAAGTCATTTTTCCAGTCTATGCGTCAGCCTTTTAATTCGCCAAATAAACAAGAGGTGTTATCCGAGTTGTTCCAGTTTTTATCCGAGTTACTCCAGTCTTAGTTTCGACAGGTTCTGTGGAAAGGACTTGGCATGACACCAATTGCCATGGCTATCAGGCCCTTATTGATGGCAGTGGTGCCCCTCAGAAATGTCCTATGAAATAACATAGACCTATAACCAATTTGCTCATTTTGGCTGTGTCCTGTTTTAAGCTATGCTGCTTGTAATGAGCTTGAGTGGGTATGCATGTGTACACATTGGTATACACATACTGCAAAACGCTGTCCATTGATGACATGAGTGGATGACCTGTTCATCATTCTATGTTTTGGTCAGGGCTGGAATTAAGACATCACCCAGGCAAGACCACCTTCAAATTAGTCTTTTGGGCACATTTATGCATCTTAAAGGGGCACCAAGGCCAAACAGAAGATTTTGTGTTATCTGGTTTATACGTGGTCGTATTTTGTTAGGAAGGGCACAAAGGCCAAGGTGGCTTGGAGAAGTATACCATTTTGTATAAAGGCATCTAGGCCATTGCCAAAAATATGAAGCCTGCGGCCTTCATTTATTTCCACCCCTGTGTGTTTATAATTAATAACCTGGGACATCATATCTAGCTATATAAGATGTTCTTCTCAAAGCATGAGTTTGCTTGGAGGCCAAAATTGATAGCTTTGGGAACAATTTCTGAAGTACTAAAGTCAAGCTATGTAGCTCCTCAGTAAATCATGAAACTAATGGTGTAAAATTTCTGCTATGCAATATTTGTGTTCTGGAATATTGTAAAAGATACTAGGAGGAAAATAAGAGAACATCTAAAAGATTTAGTTCATGTTTCGAAATAGGGAAAGGATGACTGTTTATGCACTTAAATGATAATGGAAAAGTTGCTGAATATTTTCAGGACATTGTCAGATTGTCTATTGATGGAAGACTTCTAGTGTCTACTTTAATCCATTTTCTCTCCTGATAACATGTTTTACAGTAGATTTGTTCTCAGAACATTGCTCTCTTACTTTAAGGTTTATTTTAGTAGATAAATATTCATAATCTTTACTTTCTTTTATTTAGCTTCACAGACTTCAACTGGAAGACCATATTATTCCAGTCACATCTGCTCACCATACAACCAGAAATAGGTTTATATATGCTAAAAATGGCATCCACAAGCTTCCATCAAGTTTATCATCTCTTTTTCAACGAAAGGAACCCTTTTCAAAATCTTTAGCTTCATATCTTGTGAAGGAACCATTTCAAAGGAAATCAAAGTTGAATGATGAAAGCATCAAGGATTTTTTTGAGAGAAGGTTTGGATCAGAGGTATGAGCATGGATAAATTTTACTAATTGTTCTTTTTGTTATGTTTTTGGTTTTCTTCTTAGAAAGATACTGTGTGAGTACTTTGAGACAGTTATAGTTACTCCAGTTTTCCCAAGTTCACTGTACCCCACCACCCTTACCCCCATCTTGAAAAACTCTTTTAATCACACCTGTTTCCTAATTTTGAGCAAATTAGCCTTTGCTTTATAATTAAATGTGGAATGCATTGTGAACTTGGTCATGAAATGCTGCACACTTCATTGTAGTGACAGGTGTGGTCACTTTGCTGCTAGTTGTTAAATTTAATACTGAAGGCAGAAATTCTTACTGATGAAAATAAATACAATTTATGGAAGCCTCTACTGCTTCATTCAAAACAAACAAGGCTCTTGTTGAATAAGGGGACCTCACAACAAAGAAAGTGAATATCAGTGTTGAAACGAGTCATGACTTTAGTCGCTAATTTTCAGAAGGGAAATGACTCGAGCAATTGTGTCATAATTTTCCTCATAGAAATAATACAGTGACTCGAGTCACTGACTTGACTCAAGTCGCATTGAAAGTAGTTAATGACTTGACTCGACTACAAAATTGAGTGACTCGTTACAACACTGGTGAATGTGTTGTGCCTTGATCTAGACCAGTGAACCTAACTGTTCTGTTATGGGATGGAACAGAAACGTACTATTGGACTCCTTTCCAAGTAGTGATTACATAGTGAGTGGTGGATTTCTGTTTGTTTAGAAAACCAAATTTCATGAAGTGAAGAAACCTATGTAGAATAAGATCACAAAGATTAGATCATATCGAGCCCTATCTTGTTTTAAATAATGTTAATGAATGTGAGGCAGTGATGCTAACATTTGACAAGTTCACCCATAGCTTGTTCCCATAACTCTCATTGGGTACAATACTTTCTGCAAGTGTAGATCACACAATACAAATGTACTTGCTCATTTAAGGGTTAGGCATGGTGCTGTACTTGTAAATGTTTCATCTATCAGTCATAGTCATTTAAACAAAGGAAAGTCACGGGTTGGTATTAAAAACCAAGAACTTTCATCTCCGTAACTACACACTTGGAAATGAAATCTTAGAGTTCTCTGACTTATGTACTTACTTAAGGAGTTAATACTTCTACTTAAATAAAAATATTAAAGAGATTTGCCAGTGACAAAAATCAATGACTTCAAGAAATGCAGAAAACGTTTCTCTTCTAGGAGGTGAAAACTGCATCTCAATAGCTTGTAGCATTTGGAAGATACTAATTTTCAAAGAAATGCAATTTTTTCTCAAGATAAAGTGCATTATGGGAAATCTGTGATGTCATCACAGGGCATTTATTTGACAAAGCATTGAATTTCTTTATGATATTGACACTGTTGTAGGGAATATTTTAGCAACCTTGTTTGTTATGCCATACATATGGTGTAGATTTATGCTAAACCTACAAGGAAAGATATTCAAACATTCCAACGGTATCAAATTTCAAGGACAACAGGACATTTAATTATAAAGGAAGACAAAAGAAACCTGAGGCAATGTGCCCACTTTGCATAACATTCTGTGACCTTGATGAGAACTGGAGTTAGTTTTTGACAAAAATAAGTAGTCTTTATTATTAGATATCTCGAGTTAGGAATTGAGTATTGCTACAGGGCTTAGAGGGTATGAACAGAATTTTTTTTCTCTTTCACATGGGACCCTTGTGAAAAGCCACTGGAACATGCCTTTAACTTCATCTGCTCATAGGTTCCTGGGTTCTATCAGAAGAAACCTTTACTCTTGCCCTAGGGACATCAAAGCCATGCCCATGTTTAGACCTTCTGTGGAATATTTTATCTTCTAGGAAACAAAATAGAGCAGATTGGAGAAATAGCTGCTAGATTTGTATTCATCCATAGTGATGTGATGAAAATGTTAAATGAGCTTGGGTGGAACAGCCTTAAAAAGTTGCAAACAGACTAACAACTTTTCACACAGCTAGATCTAACATCCTTGTTCTACCTGTTGAGGACCAATCAGGCACTTGTCATGGTACCAACAGCCGACACTTATGTACTGCACTAATTGAAAGGAGCAAGGACTGCTATAAATACAAATTCACTTGCACAGTGTGAGGGTGGAACCCTCTCTCACAGAGCATTTAATAGTCAGCTTAATGAAGCAAAGCAGTTAATACAATGACAAGATTAACCACACTTGCGCTTTCCAATCTTGCATGTTTGACTCCATGAAGAGTGTTATGCGGTGCTCATTCAAATCCAGACTTTTCTCTGTGTAACTTTCCTATAAATGGTAAACTTTGCTTGCAGTAATTACGATGTGAACACTTTACAGCATAGTCAGGGCTAGTATCGTAGTGACTTTGATACCAGCACTGAATACACTGTGCATAGATTATTAGACCTAGATATTAGTTACTTGAATTTCACTATAGCAAGATTTCAGGATTAGAGCAGGAACTCTCAAATATCTGGGGACTGCTATTTGATGGAAGCAATATGTATGTTTTATATTTGGTTCTGTTCATTTAAAAAGTTTCTCCGCCTATGACCTCATTTAAAACTCCGTACCCATGATCTCCACACTGACTATCATCAACTTCACTCACATTTACTATCAAGACAATTCATTGCACGTTGAAATCATCAGGCAAAAGTCTATTCACCAAATATACAGAACCCTGAGAAGGGGAGAGGGGATTTACCTTCTGCTTAGAGCCACAAACTTGCACCCATCCAGATCTGAGCTGGTTTCTGAAAAATCAGCCTTTTTACTCTTTGGTGTTTCTTTCAGATCGCAACGTACCTGGTGGATGCCTTCTGTAAGGGAATTTATGCTGGAAAGTCTTCTGAATTAAGTATCAAGTCTTGTTTTCCATCTCTCTTTGCAAGTGACAAGAAGTACGGATCTGTCATCCATCCTTGGTGGAATGCTGTCAAGGCCAGAAGGTGAGGGAATTATTCCTTTAAACTTTTGTCTGTGCAGAAAATACATTGATTTTCAACTTTAAGCAGGCAAGTCTGTTCAATGGAAGGTTTCTTTGCAGAATTGGAACTAGTTACTTGTAGGAAAGAATTCCAGTGACTACAGTATATGTGTGGCTTTTGCTTTGTAATGGGAAGTAATGACTCAGGGTTTTATTCAGCGACATAGCCAAGAATTTACAACGGCCGGGGGGGCACATTTGTGACCGATATGGGAGAGGGGTCTAAGGGGAGGGGATGTCCCCTCCCATATGAGAAATTTTGGAACAATTGAAGGTCCTTACATGCAATCTGGTGCAATATTTTGCCAGTTTCATCATTATTATATATCATATTATCAGCAGATTTTTTTCCTGTTTGAATTAAGAACATGTTAAAAAAATTCAAACAAGAAAAAATCTGCTTGGTAATATGATATCACATGATAATGATGAAACTGGCAAAACTTTGCACCTTTTACATGTTCTTTTGTCTTTGAAATTCCCTGACTAAGGAAGACTAATGTTACCATCTGGACAAGTTGTGGTAACCCACGTTTACGACAGCAGCCCCCATAGCCTACTTCATACCTGTCCGCTTCATGATCCTTCCTCCTCCGATCCAGTATTCAGTAAATAATTCAAATATTTGATTAAATATCCTCAAGATGATGTTGACGTAAGTTGTACTACTGGCACTCACTCGCTTAGACAGCTAAATGTGCAGCCAGATGTGCAGTGGCCTAAAAAATACTGCATATGGGAATGTTTAGTACATAGGAGTTCAGTGTAGACCCTTAACTGTGTGAATCACTTTGTAAATATGGTACATTTTCTCATAAACTGAACCCCCCATGCCCAAATATATAACAAATGAACACATTTCACTCATGTTTGATTAATTTAAAGGTCAAATGCAGTCGCCCCAAACTTATTTTGAAACAATTACTAAATGTCACAAATTTCTTCTTATTTCTCTTCCAAGTATCTTTCATAATATTTTAGGATATAAATATTGCATATTCAAGGTAAACCGAGCAGTTGCTCCCTGTAAATTTTACAAATGAGTGAGAAAAATACTGTCACATGATTCTCAAGAGCCATTCAGGAAATAGGATAGTCTACTATACAATTCTTTATTGGGGTGACTGCATTCTCCCTTTAAACATTTCTCTTTCATCTGTTATAAGTCTCATGTTCATATCTTGAGAAAAAGTCTCGTCAATTTCCAGTTAAAAAAGAGGTGATTTCATGAAAGGTCTATTGGAAAGACAGATCTTAGTGTGTTTTTGGCCCATAGCAACAGACAACAAGTGCCATAATTCTCGCTGTGTTTCATTGGTCAACAAATTTCACCCGGTTTTAAAATTTACATATCTTTCCCTAAGACATTTGTAAGATTCAGTTTGATTGGACAGAGTTAACCCTCATCATTTTGTCATCGAATTGGAAAAAAGCTAAAAAATCTGTAAACCCAATTACGTAATACCATATCCGCGTGCCCCTGACGACAATGCTTGCTATTGACAAATTTAGCTTTTATCATTCCCATACACTGCTCCGTTGTAACGTTTGACATCATATAATCTCTCTTCAAAGCTGTTTTATCATCAAAATCACATTTTTTCAATTAACCTTTCTGTAAAAAAAGCACAAAATAGATTTTGATGAAGATTTGCCATCGTTTCATAAATTTGTGAACAGTCGACACCACTGTTGCCGAGGGGTTAAAATTGGAAGCCGGCGGTGACTATAGTGAACTTACTGTACTGTACTACTGTTAGTGTGTGCACTTGTATTTGTTTTACTGTGAGAACTATACTAGTGGAACTGTTGCAACCCGAAAAACTTTTCTACAGTTGTATCAAACAACTTTGAACTGTAACAATGGCTTCCTGGGAGAGTAATGAATCAACGGCCGGTGGCAGTCCTGCAGTTGTTGCAAGGTTTGTAAGTATTATTTCTTTCTCATTCCATGTCAAGTTTATCGTTATTGAAACTTAAGATACAGCACTCGCTTTAGTGTTGCTCAATTTAACATTACAATGTAGTGCTAGGTCTAGCCTATGCCACAGGTCGTCCTACTGCTAGCCTTATACACTTTACCCTAGGCCAAACGTTACATAGCCTAAATATAAAAGACAAGGTAGCCAAGATCAGATTGCAGAGGGCGTTGCCCAAAGTAGTCATGATTTAAGTACGAATGGAGAATCCGTGACCGGAAGTGAAGTAAATTACAACTAAAACTTACAAAATGTAAGTGACAAGATAACTTCCAAAAGAAACATGAAGTAACGAAACAAGACGTGAAAAGAAGCTGGAGAAAGAAAGGCGTCAGTGGGATTTGAACGCGGAACATAACGAGAATACGAACGCAGTAAAGATCTCAGTATAGAGACTCCTTGCCCTAACCGATAGCGCTTCGAGCCGAGCTGCCGGCGAATGGTTTTAAATATTATAAGTATAGTGAATGTATCTTGAGTCAGTCAGTACTTTGAGTCGGTCACTGCATACGAAAGTTATGGCACGTATGCAGAATACAGTGCTTATTGACTGACCGACTCCTAGTCTCACAATGACACTTACAGCTATAATTATACATGTATACGTATTCTATACTGGGGCCGTGTCATTCCGCCATCGGCAGACCTGCCAACCGTTCCGATTTAATCGGAACCGTTCCGATTTTTGAGTCCGTACATAGCAAAAAATCGGAACGTTCCGATTTCTAGCACTCACCTCAGAATAGTACTAGAAATATCCTTGCAACTAATATTAAACTATGGTGCACGCACCTAAATGATTCCGTGACTCGAACTTGTATGGGCTTTACCGGTATCATGATGTATAAAAACTATGACCAAGACTTCAGCATTATGTATGGCGACAATCCGGCGTTAGCGCGCTAAAATGTCTCAGGATATGTGCACCTGAAGTACATATCCCGTAACGAATCGTTGTAGTTAAATGCTTATGAACCAAAGCACCAAAAGCTGCGGCCAAGGCCTACGGGACCCACCGCGAAGTCCATGTAGCACCACCT
>JAIZAY010001894.1:0-12577 GCA_029531755.1 Holothuria leucospilota | reverse complement strand
AACGAACAAACATTTCTCGAAGGGAAGGGGAACACCCCCTCCCAAGACGGCACCTGCACAAGGTGACAATGAAAGAATCTGCCAGGGTGAGAATTGTTTGGGCAGGTAAACCCACCATATGCCACAATATTACCCACCGACTCTTCCCCCCTGAGTTTATTCTGGGGTGGCCCCCCCCGCTCGAAGTCCCCACCAAACCCTAAATGTCAAACGGCCACTTGGATAGTAATGATTTCATACCACACGAAAAGAAAATACAGTTTTGTTTTTAATACAGTTTTTAAGCGCTTTAATATGTTTTAAAAATGAAAAGGACCCAATGAATTGGTTCGGTGTCCCCCAGATTAGAACTTGAAACACCATAACCCATGTCATTGGCTCACTGCAGGTATATTTTTCCCCAAGGGGTACATAATTTTTTAATTCACTTTAGTTTCAACTATTTACGTTACCAACGTTTGTTCCCCAGAGGAGGCAATGTCAGGGTAGCAGGGAACGGAAAGCCCCCCGCACCCTGTTTTTCCCCCCCCCCTTTTAAAGTATCGATCCACCCCTGTTAAAGGTAAAAAAAAATAACAATTAAAATAGCATTCCAAGAAAGACCTGGCAGTTTGTGTCCTATTTGTTATGAGTTGTTAATAAACACTACCAGTTATTTGCACCGATATCGTGAGAAATAGAAATATCAATCAATTCTTAGACATATGTAAATAGAGAAATAAAGAAAAACAGGAACATACCCAAGATATATCTTTTTAAATTTATAAATTATTTTTCTATTAACTGAATCCACCATTTCCAAATCCTGGGAAATTGCATTTAAGGCCCCCCCCCCAAATTTTCCCTGGGAGATCCCCAGACCCGGCTATGGACGTGTTATTACGTCGGTTTCTCTACCTTACGAATAAATTGTCTTCCTCCTACAAGAATACACCACCATAAGTAGCTAAAGATAAAATAGCGGATGGTTCCCTTTAATTATTAGCTAAACTCAATGAGCTTGTAAAGTAGTAACTGTTAATTTAAAGCGCATAAGCAGTCTCCGCAAACTTATTTTGAACAACAGCTAAATCTTACAAATATCCTCTTAATTTAGTTCAAGTATCTTCCATGATATGTTAGATCATAAATATCGCATACAAGGTAAAGCAAGAAGTTAGTCTTTACGTTAATTTCTCAACTCATGCAGTAAGAAACATATTATAACATGATTCTCAAGAGCCATCCATGAAATAGAATGCCCGGGTACACAAATTCAAATTGGGTTGACTGCATTTCCCCTTACATCAGATCTAACTCTCCTTCTTGAAATCTTAAGTTGTTTCTAAAGCATGGAATATAAAAGTAAAGAATGCTTAGATGCAACTTTTAAGGTAATGTGAAATGTGTCATTGCCCCCATTTTTTTGCAATGCCTGCTATACGGCTACGCACCAACTGATGGGCTACCCAGTGTCGTACTGAGGGCGCTAGGGGGAAACTTGCACCGGATCCCAGCTTTCTTGTTGAGTGCCATGCATGCTTACAGCCGAAAAATTCAGTAAATCGTTAAAAGTTTAGATCATGTTATGAGTCTAGAGCTTCACCAAGGATAAAACCATTTTGGGTTTAGGAAAACTTAGAACAAGAAAAATTTCCCAAAGAGAAGAGTTAGATGAGTTTTTCAGTACGGCTCAGTTTCTAACCAATTGGTTAAAGTCGGGACGGCCACGGCCTTTTATCCAGTTGTGGCTCACTGGCTTGTTTTCCCTACTTCATTGCTTATGCTGAGCACCAAGGACAATGGCAGTAAGTTCCATTTTTTAAAGTCTTTGGTATGACCCGGCCAGGAGTCAAACCCCAGACCTTCCGGCTACAAGTCGGATGCTCTAACCACTTGACCGTGCAGTCGGTTGAGTAGAGGTGTAGGCTAATCCCTCCCCTTAGGCAATATCCCCTTCAGTTACACCCTGATAGGATAGGGAAAAAGCACTAAATAATAAGGATCCCTAAATATATAATCAACTTAACGCTTTACGAAGCTTCAAAAAATATTGCACCATTTTGCATCCAAGCCACCTCACAGAGACAAAAATTTCTCAAAGACTATAGGATGTCGTCCCCTTCTCTTAGACCGTAGCACCTCTTGCCTTCCGCCCAGCCACAAAATATCAAAAATATTACTAAACAATGACAATCTAGTTTAAAAATATGATCAGTTCAAAGCTTTGCTAACGATAGTACAATTTTGAACCTAAGCCAGGCCTTGCGTGTACCCCTCACCTCAGCACCCCCTCATTCACGATGGTACAAAGAACATGTGAAAAAGGAAAAGTCCGCCTGGGTGTTAACTATCACTGCAGTGTCATAAACTGCCACCAAGAGATTTCGCCCAAGCTACGTCCCTGCCGTACCGGCCGTACAACTACTAAATGCACCTAGTCTGTATTTGAACAAGTGACTCATTGCAAGGGTGAATTACGGCCGGCGGGTGTAGACAACAAATAGAGGCCCTAAAAGAGAACCCTTCGTATGTCATCTGTGCCTTCAAATCAAGACTAAGGTAGCGTACTCATTTTTCAGTATTTGTTTCAGCAGTATATGTGGAAAATTACAACTTCAGCACACTAGTAGGATAAAATTTCAAAAGATCAGATTAACTAAGATAATTATTAGTATGCAAAAAAAGAGGATTAGTTGGTGGAGCATTTCACAATTCCTAATATGAAAAGCTACCAAGATTACTGCGAAGCTATAATATGCTATCTCAATCCAATTACACACGCACACAAACAACCACACAGCAGACATAAAGACTTATCTAGGCCTCGGCAAAGTTCACCCTGAATAATCACTGAAATTGGAAATCCCCCATTTACAGTAATGTCAATGCATTACAAAGGTCAAGTTTTCACCTTTGATGCATGTACGTAGCAGTGTGTCTGTCAGTAGAAAATTGCTGTATACAGAATACAGACGAACTACACGGAGACTGCACAATGAAGTACAAGCGTTTACACGTATTTTGTACCATTGTGTCGTTGTGTGTGTCTATGGGACCTGAGCTTGTTTTAACTTCAACCAGATGCTAAGAGGGACACCCCATCTAAAATCCAAGCAGTGACGTCAGTAGTAGCACTGTGGGCTAATAGGTGTTTGGAAACATTGGTGAGTTAAATTAATTCATTGATATCTCACTTTTTGAATAAGCCAAGTCCGATTTTATACAACGCTGTTATGTGCACATGAGCAACACTTCCTGTTATCAGCTCGGCTATTAGTGTACTGTTACTCCTGCTACAGTTAACATTACACATTTCTAAAATGTAACGATCAATCGGTATAACACATTTCATAAAATACATGCCGGTCCAACCTAGCCTTTGAACAGGACCCAGCATTACGTTCCTATACTATACACTCCATAGTAAGGAATGACTAGAAGAAACAGATTATACGGTCAAGTTCGGTGACTAGTCCAACCAAACTATCAGAAAGAGAAGTGCAGCTGAAGAACAGTAAAGACAGTAGTATAGCTGCAATAGTGTGGTCCTTGTCCTTGTAGTGGACAGTGAGAGGTCAGCACTGTGATTTCATAATTCAGTCAGCAATGTCATGTGTATATACGACAATAGTCGTTCCTGTCTTGCTTGCATACTTGTTTAATGCAATAATACAAAAAAAAAATAATAATATGGGATAGTTCTGGGGCCCATGTGGGCAACTGCCCCACATGGACCCAGAACTATCCCATATGGGTCATACTCATATTGGCATATTGGCTGGCTGATATGGCCCCTTATGAATCTTGGGTGCAAAATTTAATGCCCCATATGGGTTCACGCATATATAGGTTTGCTACCTAGGAAGAAGCTTCGTTTTAAGGTTTAAGGGGCACGACTGTAATAAAACGTTAGTAGAACTAGAAATACAATGGGCTAGTAGGAATTTTGGTACACAATGGTGAGTAAAATGAATCAATTGCTACATGACCCTTACCTTGTTTTAATAAGACAATGAGGTTTTAGTCACAAGAGTAGATGAGCTCCATTTCCTGCTAACAACGCTTCTATACTTGTCTTGTTACACTAACATCCATAGAATATAACGACCAAGATCTTGATGGCCATATAACGTAGAAAATATGTTGGTTCAACCGAATGCCCTGATCGGCCGAACTCAGCACAGCTTATGCAGGAGAAGTGTTAATTTAGTAGATTAGTAAACACTGTAATGGACAGTTTAACTTGTGTTATTGATGGAAGCCTGTAGCTTCGATTATTGGATTTGCTCAGTTTTTGAAGTAAATTTGTGCCTTCTTTCGAAGCTCTGCGTATGATTTTTTTAGCCTGAGTGTGACACTCGTCCTTTTGATCACTACGAACATACGCATCATTTCTCATCTGCCACGCAGTTATTTTGACTATTTCATGAAGTAGAAATTTTGACAATTTTCTCATATTTCACCAGCTTTACCGTGTTCCAGTATGAATAATCAGCCCCTTTGGACAAATAAGAAGTCATCTCGAAGGACGGTAATTAGCCGTTACGCAGTTCTATTGACTCTCTCTATAGATTATCAAATAGCGTGATCAGTCTTGAAATAGTTCCAGACCTGAACGCCGTTACGCAGGCTAACTCTAGCACTGACTCCACGACCACACCATCGAAAATCCCCGCTTGTTTAACACGCTCGTTTGTGGCTAAAATCCTTTCAAACGTCTCGGCTTTAGCTGCGCATGAGCAGAAGCCCGAATCTGGGGTAGAAACATTACAGCAATCTGTTGCCTGCTTGGAAGATACGTTTCTTATACAGTAGGTAAAGTTGCGTTGGCAGCAGAAAAATGTTTCCTCTGAGAAGTGAGCATGGTATGCCGTATGCTCCTTTTTTTGGTCTGCACTTAAAATTTATTCGATCACATTAGGAACTCCTTTCCTTAAAGATTCAGACCCTATTTTGTAACCATTTTAACTGTTTATCTTTTACCTAATCCAATTTCACTTGGTCTTGGACTTCCTGTGAATTTACCACACATAAAAGATTTAACTGTGCAATATGTTAACAGTTTATTTGTTGTGTAACCAACTGGACAAAAGTTCCTCACTGGCCAGGGATTAAGTGTAATCCTAGAAGTGATTGTGGCTTCTGGCAACAAAGAAATGAGCAGATAAGTAGGATTTTATTACACCCGACCTCCCCTTTGTGAAGTCTGGTCAGAAAGTTCAGATTTTTAAGGAGGAGAGTTCCTAATGCAAGCAGCGCAAATATTTGGACTTTATATCTTCGTTTCATTTACCATCTTCAGTGGCTTTGATCTGTACTTGCCTACAAGTACAAACCGTGTTGTTGATTTCTAGCTTTCTGTTATGTTAATAGATACTACAATATATAACAATATCTTCCCAACGATTCTGCCCATATTCAGCAGAAAAAATAGGGGATGTTTTGGGCTTCAAGATGACTCATTCACACCTCACCGAATGTTACGCAGGCCTCCGGGGATTTCCCGTAAACCTGTGTGTTGGTTAGTCCATTCGAACAACAGGTTGCGGGCCAAAAGGGAACCGCTGCGCTTTGATTAAATTGTTGCCAAAGCCATATGTTTAAATCCTTAGAAACAGAATATGAAACAAAAAAATCTACATCAAAGCCACGAAGGCTTTTCCTACTTTAGTGAAAGATTTGTTGAAGTGCTCAATGTGCTTCCTGTAAAGATGAAACCCCTCTGAAAAATGGGCGATACCAACTTCTCCAGGCTGCGGCAGTAACATGTGCCTTTTATGAACGTTACACAATTCTTCCTTCCTGAAACAACCCAAAAGAATTACATTCGGCTAGAATTTTTGCCAAAAAGTATTTTAAAGGTTCAATTATTTATACACTACTCTTCAACAGCATTTTGACACCGTTTTGATCACACTTGAGCTAAGAAACGAAACGTGTCAGATAGCTGGCCGCTCCATCTCGCAGTGACTAGCACACGTAATCTGTGTAGGGAGGATAGGCGGAAGTTCAGATACCTCAAAGTGATTCGATTTTGTAAAGTCCATGGACTTCTCCGTCATTTTAACGGGGCTAAAATGTACTTTACAGTATCGATTTTAGCACTACTATAAAGCTTACAGTGTCTTCTTGAATTATCCGTTTTATACAAGTTTGAAAGAACACTTTAAAGCGAAGGAATTACGTAATCTGAAGAGGGATTTTGAAGAGACTTTTCAACAGGCATTTTACTGTATCAAACGTACTAGGCCTGTAGCAAATCTGGACTGTAGCAAGACAAAAAATAGAAACTTTCTCTGTAAGCCAAAAATGACAGTTGAAAGTAATTTAGATGGCGGAAAAGATAAACATCACAGTAAGGACAAAAGATTAAGCTTTCAGAAGTAGGTTTATACAAGGCAATCGTTGTGTTGGTTTAGGAGTAAGGGAAAGTTAGGATTGTACAGTAAAAGTCCTACAGTATGCATGGCTGTGTGACTAAGGGGACGTTTTCACGTGCGCACAGTTAGGAGCGCTAGGAAATTGTTATGAACACTCTAATGAGTCCATGGTGGCTATCAGGCTTCAGTCACGTCAGTCATGTGTATAGGAGTACTTCCTGTATGGCGATTGTAGGCGTACCGTATTGGGTCTCGATGACGTACTTGTATAATGCACATTATCAGCGTCGGTATACTTTATGGAAGTGTAAACTCCATGCCTTTTCAAGGTTTTTTAAGTGTTTTTTTGATCAGATGCCTAGCCTCTTTCTAATAAGAAAGTGAAATTACTGTAGTTGTGAAATAATTACTTGCACGCAGTTAAAACACTCAGGAGTTTGACAGTTTGACCCCTGCAAAAATATATTAAACTATTTTTGTTTTTGCATGTAACCTTATGTTAGTAAACTTCACACGTAATAGTATTTCCAATTCATCCATGACTTTGAGATTTTCAAAACAAGATACACACCGTACCATACTCAGTACTGTGATGATCGTACAGGGTATCAAGATGAATGACTTGACCTAGTCAGTTACGAAATAGATCAAAGTCTCACAGTAACTTTGTCCAAGTAGGCCTATTAAAAGGTACGTCGGATATGGCTCGATACAAACTTTTCCAGGGTCAGTAGCGCCCTTAGAATATTCTGCTTTCCCATCAAAGTCATGTAAACAATGATCTATGCTGATGTTTATGATCGTTGTTCTACAACTGGTACATACTTGTTGTAAAATTGTGAGGTGCTAGGGCCCATTGATACAGTTCGTTCAAATTAATATAACAAGAGACCACCACTGGTTCAGGGCTTATTTAACAAACATCTAGATGAACACAGACCCAAAAGGTACTAAGCATACTGAATTGAAAACAATGAATGTATAACCACAACAAACATTTAAGATCATGCCTATAAATTATAGACAAAGAAGCATTTTATAGTCATTAGGAAGACAGTTGGTTTAGAACTCTGTTAACCACATACCCGGCGAATCAGGCATTTGAACGGGGACCCTTGATTCGTATCAATTACCAAATGCAGCTGGAAGTTACCCAAGCATAAGCAAAGATAAGGAAATCAATTGTTCTGCTAGCTGAAGCAAACAATCTTCATTCGCACTGATGGGAGAAAGCAGAGGATTACAGGGGACTATTTTAGATTGATCACAGTCGTTAAACTTCAAAGGAATTGTCCATCTAATGTTTATAGGCCCAAATATCTAAATGTCCATTGACCCGGCCCACATCCAAGGATCGCATTTAACGCTTACCCATTTACTGGCGTTAGGTGAACTTTTTCTTCCTGCAGGTGACGTTGCAAATGTGGTTAGTCTGTGGGTAAGTAAAACACACATGGTTTGACACATAGTACCCAAAACATTGTGTCCATGGCAAATACTTTCTATCCTGATAAAAAAATGCAAAACGAGAGGATTAATTGTATGTATTTACTTTGCCTTGATTGTCTTATCTCGATGTGGGAAGTCACGTCTTTGCGACAGTCTCTGAGTAAGTGAGTTTAAAGATGGATAAGTCGCGGCCAAAGAAGAGATATTGGGTAAGTGGGTGGATTAATAACAAAATGTGAGGCTTGCGCACATCATTTACCATCAAATAAGGCACAACTAAAGTATCAAGCAAACATTTATTATTCACTAATACAAAAACGTAAGAACAAAAAGTGTTTTATAAAATGACCCCATATGACCAGCATTTACAGTTGAGTCCAAATCCCGGTACACATACCTAATTCTACAATGAAGGAATTACAAATTACCGCAATAGTAAACATTCAAGGCTCTCTCATGGTAAAACGTCTGGAAAAGATCCATTTTTATCGTTTTCATAAAACGTTTGAATAATTCCTACATAGCCAGTAGCTTACGCCAAATCCATGAACACCCTGCAAAAACATATGACTGTATCCTTTTGACAAACATTCAAAGCCCTGTCACAAAAAAGTTTCCTTAGCAGAACCATTTTTAAAGGGGCTATAATATCTCCTAAACATAACTATATGGTAGTGCAAATGGTCGTATGTTATGTGTAGAATGGCGTAGTCGGAGTCACCTGAATAAACAACACCTTTACTCTTCTTGGAAAAAATACTTGATCATGAAGAGGAGACTTCCATAAGATGTGAATCATTTCGAACTTTTAAGCTTGTCTATCACCCGTGTGAAAAACCATTCTGCAGAGTTAAAGTTTGAGTAAAGCGTTCAGAGGCAGATGAAAGACAAGGTCAAGCCTATGGGACTTTATGTACGTTACTGAAATTAGCATTAAGATGCAGACCTTCAGCTGAAATATGGACAGCCTACAACAGAAAACGAGAAC
The DNA here is from genome assembly GCA_029531755.1 of Holothuria leucospilota. Classification (NCBI taxonomy): domain Eukaryota; kingdom Metazoa; phylum Echinodermata; class Holothuroidea; order Aspidochirotida; family Holothuriidae; genus Holothuria; species Holothuria leucospilota. The sequence continues at coordinate 3,778 of JAIZAY010001894.1, read as the reverse complement.
AAAATTTTCCTGTTCAGGGTTTACATCTTCAAAAAACTTTTTGTTGAAGCTTTTTTCCCCATTTACCTAGTTGCAGAAGGTTCAAAGCAGAGTCTTTATGCTCATGTTTAAGTCATCAGCAGATGTGGCTTGACTTGGTTCCGAGCTACAAGGACTCCAACTCAACAACATACACCAACTTAGATAACTTACTGTTACAGTATTAAATATACTCGCATTCACTCACCTGGTAGGTATGTTACAAAATTAAGGTATAAATAATTATACAACATGCCAAAAGCGACCCTATTGTATACTACTGCTACCTCCACTCTTCCGGTTTCCATACCTCTACAATTAGTGAAATAAACCCCTTAATTTTGCCCTGCTTTGTCGGAAATAGCGTTAACTGCATCTCTATGGCTAGCGGTTGGCAGAGTGCTTTACTATGCACCTATAGCACCTATGCACCACAGCTTAGTATCAAATGCAGAGGCCCGTTGGTTATTCTCCAGGTACTCAACTGGCATTCATCCCTCCTACTTGGCACGGTTTGCTATAAATATCGGTTTTCCAAGCGTACGAGCTCTGTTGCACCACGGACTGTAGCGAACTCAGTCTGACCCAGTTACCTAGTCGACCTTGCTCTGTTTTTCGGTAAGCTGTTAAGTTTAACGGCTGACCTTTTGTACGTTACATATTAACATAATCCTGCACCTCTTTGCCCTTATGGTTCCACATACATGTAACTTAACAACTTTATCGGCCACATAAAGTGGCAGGCAACACAAGGATATTATTGTAATGAGTACATATTTTAGGCTTACCAACTGGCAAATTGTGGGCCGTCGTTTTGTTGTAACAGGGTCGCACCCCGACGGTGCAATACATCATTTACATAAAAAACAGATGTATTCTCTGCATCAGTGGCGTAGCCAGGATTTTTTGAGCAGGGGGGGGGGCACTGAGGGTCACGAACCTTTTCTAGGGGGCACAATTTCTGAATTCTCTCCCTCTCTATAGAGGGCGTGCACTGGCGTCATAGCACATGGTTTTGTCTTTCATTTGTCGTTCATTTTGGACGGCAAAAAAGAACTGCCTCCTACTCAGGTTCTACAGCTGGATGCTTATTTCTTCCGTTGTCTTTCCAAATCTTGAATTTCTTTAGGTGGAACTTTCTTTTTCTGCTCTTGCAGGTATGTGCAACAAATGATAAGCCAATAAATAACAATTTTGGGAAAAAATATACACCAGCAAGGTAAAAGGCCCATTTAAAACCAGCCTTGCGTGGTAAGTCAATGTCATAAGGAGCGTTTTTGCCGTCCAGAGAAATTAATCACGTGGTATAAACATGCTGTATTGAACCCGTTAAAATGTTAGATTTCCGACCCCACGAAATTGGACTTTCGTGGGGTAGGATGATATGTCACTTTCTAATGCCCGAGGCTATCTCCATCGCCGAGCCAATTAATTATCTTCTGAACAATGGCAACGTCCAGCCTTGAGGCAATTGGTGTAATAGAGAAGGGAAAAAGGTTTTAAGTAGTTTTAACGAGACAATTACCTCATAATTCGTCATCTGCACGACCACTGTAGGGCTTATATACAGAATTCCAAAATTCACAGTTTGTGATGGGTTAGTGGGACCAGAATTTTAACACCTTACCAGTACATGGTCCTTTCATATCGTGGTCCTCTACAACGAGTCCCTGTACGACAAACCGCAACATCGTTAAGTGCTTTAACAACGTAGGCATGATGACGGAATGTTTCATCTAAAACACGGCGTCAAATTATTTTCTTCAGCACTTATCTGATGTTGAAACAACTCAGGTGAACTACATGGTGAAATGTCGAAAAAATATAATCATGACAAAAGTTAACAAACATTTTACAAGAAATCTGAATCTAATCTGAAATCTAATCACTTGATGAACTCATACAAAATATAGCACCATATTAGAGTCAGAACATGCATGTCGAATGATACCAGAGAACTTGTCAAGTAAAACGGTAACCAAAAAGCTCATAAGTAGTCCCTCTGCCCCCACCTAACGCAACCATTGCATAGGTACGAAAATTTACTACTCAATTAACTCAAGAAAATTTGAAATATAGTTCTGCTATCCATCTACCCAGATGAATTCATGATCGTACCTCTGACATTATTGTATTTGCAGTTCAAACAGAATCTTAGTTTTGTTTAGATATCTTCACAGCGTGACTGCTCAACATGTTTTCACAAAATTCCTTGTTTGTCTGTCCCTCAATGATATCAAAGTTCATCTCATACCGGTACTAAAAAGATGCGGTCTTGTACGTTGAGTTAATCGTGTTCTTGAACTAGGCCATACGTCATCCCTAGGACTACTCTAGTCAGTGTTCTTCAGTTCCCTAACAGTCGGTCAAACTACCAAGTCATTTATGTTGCTCTGATCTGAATGTAAGCTACACAATACCGTATATAATTACGGTGAGTAGTAAGAGCAACGTCTTATTCAATATTTTCTGTCAAAAGTGTATCTTATTTACAAAGTCTACATTTTTTGTTAGCAAAAACCTACTGTTCTGTTGCAAAGAAGCAGCGCATTCGTTTCTACTACTTCTGTGCGTTTTATACATCAGACGTAATAAGGAAAAGGGTTCAGATAGCTACTAAGATTTCTTATGTGACACTGAGAGGAAAAAAATCCCCCTCTGGATAGGAGCATGGTTGTTGTTTGTATCAATTACACAGACACGTACCTATTTGTGTTAAATTCTGCATTCATCATATTTCAGACTTAGCATCATGTCCCTTATGTGTATAGGCCATTCAGCAGATTAAACTAGAAGTGAAAATTTGTATCATTTTAAAGGTTTTTTACATCTTGCAATTCTCAGGTTTGCGTCAATCCCAAATAATGTCTAGTTCCGAGTTAAGTCATCTAAAGGACATCGATGAAAAATTCTGCCAGTGTTCAGTATGTCTAGAGCGGTACAGAGAACCGAAACTTTTACCATGTCTCCATCGATACTGCAGTGATTGCTTAAAACAGCTCATTGAAAGAAATCAAGGAGTCACTGTGATAAGCTGCCCAGAATGTAGAGATGAAGCCACAATAACAACAGAAGGCGTGGATGGGTTCAAAACAGACTTTTACATGAAGAACATTATTGAGTATATTCAGATACAGGAATCATTAGTAGATGAAAAGTTACGGGAGTGCTACAATTGCTCAAAGAAGTTAAAGGCCACAGCATACTGCTTCAAATGTAACGGATTTTTGTGCAAAGATTGCCACGAAATCCACTTGACTGGTAAAAGTTTGAAAGATCACAAGCAACATGCTTTATCTTTAGAAGATTTGAAATCAAAACACATGACATTGGAGAAACTTTCTGATATGAAGGAAGCCCCAAGATGTCAGAGTCATCTGAATGATTTTTGTCTACTCTGCTGTGGAACTTGCAATGAACTCCCGATATGTGTGGCGTGTGTCCATGGAATACATAAAAACCATGATATTAATGACGTAAAAATAATTGCCGCTCAAAAGAGGGAAAAACTTGAAAATGAGATCAAAAATCTTCATAAATACCCAAACCAAATGCAAGAAGTGGACAGAGTTAAAGAAAATATGACCTTTAACTTCAGAGAAAGGAAAGAAAATTTTACAAGAAGGTATGTTGATCACATGCAAAATGTGAAAAGTGAGATTGAGAAATTTGAAGAAGATTTTAAACGTAGCCAGACAGATATAGAAAACAACAAAGAGAGAAAATTAACGGAGACAAGGAAACAAATGGATGAAGAAAT
>JAIZAY010001900.1:0-12551 GCA_029531755.1 Holothuria leucospilota | reverse complement strand
CCAAATTTTTGACTGGGGACTTAAAGCCCCCAAGCCTCCCGACTTCCTGCGCCTATGGTTATTGCTGTATTCCATTTTCGGAATGAAAACGTGTATTTTGTTTTTCGGAATGAAAACTCGTTTTTTCGGAATGAAAGCGTGTATTTTATTTCGGAATGAAAACGTGTATTTTACTTTCGGAACAATGAAAACGTGCTCGCGATTGAAAACTTGTTTTTTTCGGAATGAAAACGTTGTATCTTTATTTTCGAGAATGAAAACGTCTGTCGGACATGAAAAACTCGTTTTTTTCGGAATTGAAAAAGTGTATTTTATTTTCGGACATGTGAAAAATCGTTTTTTCGGAATGAAAACGTTGTTATTTTCTTTTTTCGGAATGAAAAATGGTTTTCCATTTTCGGAAATGAAAAAACGTGTCGGATGAAAAACTTGTCGGACTGACAGACGTTGTCGGACTGATGGGTGCACCCGACGAGGAGACCGGGGTGAAGGCTAAGTTAACCACCCCCCCAACGGGTCTACCATTGGTTTTGAGAGCAAAATTTGAAAGCAAAATGTAAAAGAACTTGAGTCGGGCTAAAAGAATGGCATAATTAGATAAGTCAGCAGCTTCATGTAACATGAAACAAAAAATGTTGTCATATGGCGGTCCAAATTTCGCTATCCTCAAAATATGTCTAAAGAAAACAAAAAAAAAAAAACAAAAAAAAAAGCCCAGCCCTAAATCAACGATCTACCATCGTTATAATAAAAAGCTTGGCTTGCAGTTTTTGCTTTTAACATTTCATGGTAGATCGTGGCCGCCTCTTTCAGTTAAATAGCTGCCTTCTTACCCACTAGTTTGCATAGCAGTAAGGCTCTTCGATCTATCCATGAAAGGAAATTGTTTCGTTTTCCGTATTACAACTTAAGAAGAGTTGTCATCCTCCTTTTAATTTGCCTAAAAAAAGGCCAAACCGCATATGGACTTGCCATGAGACATCGTTACGAGGACGTAAAAATTTATGGCCTGGCATTCCCTGCGAATACCTGAAACAGTCTATCCATTGTGATCTCGCCAACCAACAATAAATCAGTATAAACAAATAAACAAAACAACACATTAAAACAATTTTAAGTTATACTTTCATTTGGCTAAAATCCTCAGGCCTATATAAGCCTCCGAAAAGTGTACTGAATACAGCTGCTCGGAAAATTAACCATTTTGCTATTGAATTTGTTCTCGTAAAACTCACTTAAAACTCAGACAATCTTGGACAAAACTCGTTGGGACACCCCCGCTCCCCTTCACAAAGTTGACCATTTTCACGGCATACGGTCATTCTCTCTACGCAACTTTGGAAGGGGAGCGGGGGCTTCATGTAAACCTGGGAACGGAGATTCAAGAATAGTGACAAAGCGTCCCAACAGTTTTGTCCAAGATTGTAGGTTAGCTTCATAGTAGGTGTCGAATATGTACTCCTCTTTGGCGTACATACTCTAACACCTGCGAACAATGACAAAGATCATCCAATTTCGTTATATTCATGAGCCCATTATGATTTTATTCTCTCTGCTGTTGATTGGTTTCAATATATGAATATTCATGTTGCACGAAAAGGCTTCAGCTGCAACGTTCACTTTTACACATTAAGTGCATGGGACTTCATTGTGTGAGTTTGAAGCGGGCGAAATCACACACTAAAACCCCATCGACATTCGTCGTCCGAAACAGCATGACAATCAAGACTTGCTTTAGTCGTTTTTTCGTTGAATATTTATAATTCTGATTGTTTTGATCGTATATATGAATATTTAATAGCGTACAGTTTTTACGCAGTTTGACGAAGAACTCTTGCGAAAGTTCGAGGACGTTGGTATTACGAGAGCAGCCAGTATAGGTGCAGGAGTAATACACGTCCGCCGGGCTGGCAAATAAACAGGAAGAACCCTATTGCATTTGGTGAAGGTCAGAGGTCATGTGAGTTTAACAGAAGTCAAATTGTGAAAACATTGTAAAAGTGATATGATCAAGAAGTATAAATTTGAGGGAAGAACCTCAGTGAAACAAAGCACTCCCTTTCGGCAAGGAATTCCTAAGTCTTTGCATGGCCGTACGGGACTGGTTTTCTCAGGGAGGGCGGTGACTTTTGCACGACTCCAGAGCAGAGGTGGCGCCAGAATTTTCCCGAAGGGGGGGGGGGCAGCGACCCAAAGCCCCAAAAGCCTGTTGCCGTTGAGAGGTTGGTGAGGGGGGGGGATTAGAAGAAAACCTGTGTACTATACCATGGCATTGCGGGGTACATACTAGAGGAAAATAGTTACGCACTGATTAAATGAGTGTTCCCGGGATCTAAGTGTGGAAACACGCTCGAAGCGCGCGAAAATTTTGGGGGTAAGCCTACACTTAACAGAATCTGTACTTATTCAATCAAAGCTTATGTAAGTCAATTGTCCAAAAGGTGGGCCCTTGTGAAAGGCAAAATATGTAAACCGACCATGGGTGGAGACAGAATTTTCCCGACAGGGGGCCAGGCCATGCCAGCAACCCCAAGTTCCGACAGCCCCTTTGTCGAGGGGGTGGTGAAAAGGAGATACGAAGTCAAGTCTAACTTTATGTAAGTTAACTTTGTCTAAGTTAAGTCTAACTACTGTCCTATGCCATTACAGAGAATATTTTACACAATATCACTTAATACTTCAAGAACTGAGTTGCACACTGACAGTGTCCTTTTGAGTCTGAATAGTCAAAGTGTAAAAGCGCACGGAGCCCGCGAAAAGTTTTTGTTGGCTTAAACTAAGCACATTGTAGTCATTAAGAACATAAAGAAAGAAAAAACAACTGTAGGGGTTGTAGACCGTATCGGGGATAACATACATTGTGTCGAAACCACCTGGACTACCTGATAAAATAGCCACTTCGCTCTGTGAGTAGTTCACCAACTGTTCCTACCGCATGATACACACTAGAGAACAGCAACTAGGCTTTGCGATATGGGATGAAATTTACGACCTCTTCATACCTTTGTATTCTGCCTACATGTTACTTGACAAGGTTGACAGGACTTACGTTATCTAGCTATCATGTGGAATGGAAATATTAAAGAAACTGGAGTGATTCTAAAGCGCGCGTAGCGCGCGAAAAATTTGGGTTTTTATTAGAGAAATTGTCCTCTTGAGAGTAAAAACAGGTATAAACCGTCGGGGAGACTAGTCGCCGTCGTTAGTTAGATGAGATTTACCCTCTCAGTTTCCAACCAATTGGCTCAAGTCGAGACGACCACGGCCTTTTTCCAGTTGTGGCACATTGGCTTCTTTTCCCTACTCCATTGCTTATGCTGAGCACCAAGCACAAATGCAGTAGGTTCCATTTTTAAAGTCTTTGGTATGACCCGGCCAGGATTTGAACCCTAGTCCTTCCGGCTGCAAGTCGGATGCTCTAACTACTTGGCCACTGCAGTCGGGGACTACATACTTAACCGACAGGGGACCATGGCCCCTGTTCTCTCTGGCTCCACCCTGCTCCGGAGTCTGCAGTTTAGAACTTAACTGCCCAATTTTCCGCCCTACTGAGACAAAATATCTGCCCGATTTAGTCAGGTTTCTGACATTTGGGGGGCATGAGCTTTTGGCCTTTCAGGTTTTTCTTTCTTGTTCTCTCTTTTTCTTCCCTTCTTGACTTTCATTTTGATGACTGATGTGAAATTTTGTCGACTCACCGTGATACGCTATTACACTACCGTGATCAATTTCTGTCATGTCTGAGAAGCAGAGGCGGAGATCTGTTACAATTATTTGGGAGACACCTGCTTGCGTGTAAGCTTTGCGCCTCCGGCCAGGAGTACAGGGCACCGACATATGTCCCCTGTTGAGGTCGAGGGACAAAGACCCTGAAACCCAAGCTATTTAGTGCATTCTAGAGAACACATCACATATTTCTGATCTAACGTTCTTCCTAACTCCCATGAAATGGGGCATATTTTAGTGATATGAATGTAGTTTCTTCAACTTAATACACTAATATCACAATTATTCATATCGAAAATATGTGTAACATTTATTTTTAATGCATAACCAGGGCGGATCCAGGATTTTTGAAAAGGGGGGGGGGCCGAAGTTGTTCGACCTGTGATTGACGGTACTATACCATCTAAGCGGTGCGCCACCATCGGTTGGCGCGGAGCGTGCAAGAAAATTTTTGACAAAATAGACCTCCCAGATCGCCGGATATAGCACTTTCCATGTCTTATTTTTGCATTTTCTGCTTCATATAATTTTTATGTCTCAACTCTCAACACATTAATTTTTCCACAAGTTATTAGATAAACAGAAGACAGTTATCATAGGTACAGTGCCTTACTACAATGCATCCTGTTCAAGGTGTCTAATCAGATCTTTAGTAGTCATGTTCTAATTTGGTGAATATTGAGTGACTTCCTTAAGAAATTTGTTGACCCATATCCTTAGTTCGACTTGATGCCAGGACTCAGGTACCTTTGCACATGACATGTGGGAGTAAATGTACGTTTTATCACGTGCACGTTCCCCTCTGCCTACTTTCTTGTTTTGTGTGGACTCAGTGGAGAAAGTGAAAATCAACCAGAATGCACGAGACTTGGCAGCCCTGTCATTGTTTTGGGGGTACGTTCCAGGCAGTGTAATGATGTTATTATTGCAGGCCTTACATAGTATTACAAAACCGAATGACCGAAATTGTAATGTTTCCGACCACTATATTTCTAAATAAAAATTTTGTTGGTGACGTGCACTGTAGGCCAATCTTAACGTCTTTCAGAGAAAAATCGAGGGATTTATTAACTGACAGAAACAGCATTTGGCATTTTAGTTTTGTCATTGATTATGGTTATTCTTGTTGATTTCTGGATTTTTACTTAATGTATAATTCCTCATTTTTCTCCTTAGGAATTTATTTATGGAGGGAGCTCCCCGCACTGAAAATTATAGGGGAGGACGTGTCCGCCTCCCCCGTTCCCCCGCTACCGCTGCCCAATGAGTAGCAGACCAGGAAATTTGGGTGTAAAAAACAGATCCCAGGATAGACGGAAAAGACACTTCTAAGGCCTTGTGATTCCCATGATTTTCCATTTTAATTCTCATGCAGTGGCGTAGCTAGGATTTTTTATTTGGGGGCGTGGCTCCCGTTTACTATCTAAGCGGAGCGCCACCATGAGTTGGCGCGGAGCGTACCAAGAAAATTTGAGACTTTAATACATCCCAGATCGCCGAAAATGGCACTAGACAGGCTTGATAGCATCCATCAAAATGTGCAATTTTGGTGAAAAAAAACGTGTAAAGTTTCATTTTGTATTTTATTCTCACGGAGGTAGTCGGTGGGCTAGGTTCCGGCACATACTGATACTCGCTGTCAGTGCAAAAAGAACGCACCGAGGCCTAGGATATGGTTGTGGGTGCTTTACTAGGCCTGATGATAACCACTGCATTCGGCGTAAATTGTGAAGTTCACATACCATTTGTCTCTTTGTAATTCACAGCAGGGGTGGTGCTAGGATTTGCCCGTCGCGGGCCAGCGGCCCCAAGTTACGACATCCCCGATTTTTTTGAGGGGTTGGTGAGGGGGATTTGAAAAAAATCTGTGTACTATACCATGACCCAATGACTGATATATTGCATAAAATTTGTATATACTAGAGAAAGGCAAAGGCACTGTTGTCATGTTTCTCCCGGAATCTAACTTAGTTTCCCTTTTCGTTTCGTTTCGTTTAGTTTATGTGTTTTATCACTTCACGCATACATACAAAAATACATGATGAATGGTAATAGAGACATTTGTACATGAGCGTGAAGGGAAGTACACGAAAAACCCTGCTGGGCTTGAAAATATGAACCGCCCCAGCAATACAAAACAAACGACGTGGCAATAGCAGAATAACTTCAGAATAACTTCTGATAACTTCTGATAACTTCTGAAATTTGGCAAAGCGCGCGGAAGCGCGCGAAAAATTTTTGGGTAAGCTTACATTAGTAAAAAGTCTGTAGGCCTACTTATTTAAAGCTTATATAGCGTCAATTGTCCGAGCAGTTGGGCCTAATAGGGCTTAACGTATATTGTTACTTCCATTCTTAGAATCACTAGCCGTACCGCACGACAGTCACAAAAGACCATTAACGATAGGTTTAGCGAAATGAGATGAAATTTTCGAAATTTACATAAATCCAGGTATACTACTTATTACAGTTACCTGAAAAGGAGGAAAAAGGGGGTTGTACTAAATTTAGCTAATTATAAGTAACGGAAATGAGGAAAAGAGCGTGCAGAGCAGCTCCGAAAATTTTGGGTTTTTATTGCAGAAAACGAATTCCTTTTGAACAGCCAAACAAATAGTAAAATGGGACCATGGTTAAGCGACAGAATTTTCCCCACAGGGGCTCGGTCATTGCTAGTGACCCCAAGGTCCGACAGCCCCTTTATTTGAGGGGTGGTGAGAAGGGGATATGAAAGAGCCGAAACTATCCAACGCCATTGCAGGACATATTTTGCATAAACATTACTGTAATACTTTAAAACAGCCGATGTTGTGCACTGATAGTGTGTCTTTTGAATCTGAATTTTGACACTGCCAAAAAGCGCGCGTAAGTCGCGTGAAAAATTTTTGTGAGGGTTACACAAAACCCATATGAAATAATTGAGTACAAAGACAAAAAAATAAAAACGGTTGGGGTTGTAGACCGTTATCGGAGGGGGGAAGGAAAAACATACATTGTGTCGACACCACCTGGACTACAGATGATGAACTAGTCAACAACGGTCATCTGTGAGTTGATCACCAACTGACCCTACCGCATGACACAACACTAGAGAACAGCACACTAGGCTTTGCGATATGGGATGCAATTGACGACATCTATAAAACCTGTGTTCTGTGCCTACATTTTTCTTGGCAAGGCTAGCCAGGACTTATGCTATCTAGCAATATGGAATGGAACTATTGAAGAAACTGGAGTTTGATTCTAAAGCGCGCGTAGCGCGCCAAAATTTTGGGTTCTGATTGAAGAAATTGTCCTCTTGGAGCCACCCTGGCGCCACCCCTGCCTCAGAGTCTGGAGTATAGGATTTAAATGTCCAATTTTCCGCCCGACTGAGACAAAATATCTGCCCGATTTAGTCAGGTTTCTGACATTTGGGGGCGGCTGCCCCCCACCCGGTCAGTACGGCCATGCCTGGACCAGGGTCGTCTTAACGCATGGGCCCACTGGGCCCAGGCCCAGGGCCCCGCGATGTCAGGGGCCCCGCAAATTGACCTCTGCGCAAAAAATCATATCTCCCCTTGCTTAAAAGATTTTTGTGTGGAAATACTTTTATATACTCTTGAACAAGATTCATAACGGATTCTGAGTGTTCCAATTTTCATGGCTGATGCGCGACATGGGGGGGGGTGGTGAGGTCGGGTAAATGCAGGCATGTCTATGCTTGAGCGATGGTCAAGGATGTCAATTTTTCAAGCAACTTTTTTCGAAAACACTTGATTGAGGGGCCCCGCTCCACTTAATGCCGGGCCCAGGGCCCGGTGATCTCTTAAGACGGCCCTGGCCTGGACTACCAGATGAAAAAGCCAAACTTTTCTCCGTGAGTAGCTCAGCAACCGACCGTACCGTATGACACACACAAGATAACAGCAACTATAGGCTTTGCGATCTTGGGATATTTACTATCATCTCTATATAAACTGTGTACTCTACCTACCGTGTAACTTGTAAAGTGAACAGGACTTATGCTATCTAGCTATGTGGAATGGAACTTACAATATATTGTAGAAACGAGAGTAATTCACAGCGGCGAAGTGCGCCGAAAATTTTGGGTCATTAATAAGAGAAATTGCCCTCTTCAGAGCAAAAAAAATAGGTATATCGTGTATCATTATCAAGTTGAGTAGTGAGTTGAGTGATTTTTTTTTTTTTTTTTTGCCCAGATCGCCAGTGGGGGGGGGGGGGCACTGGGGGGGCGAAAAGCTTTCATGGGGGGCTGTCGTCCCCCACGCCCCCCCCCCCGGCTACGCAACTGTCAGAATGTGAGGCTGAATGTGGGACTGAATCTGAATGTGAGGCTGAATCCTGTGCTAGCTTCAGAATGAGAGGCTGAATGTGAGGCTGAATCCTGTGCTAGCTTCAGACTGGTTAGATTTCGGGGATTCCCAGGTCAGATCATATCTATCCTATCATGACATATGATTTGCCCACGTTCGTCCTGGGAAAAAAAATAATGCGCGCGGGTCCGTCGAGTGCGCATCTAGCATAACATATCATACAAAAAGCTTGCAATGGTAGGGTTCTTAATTGCGCATTCCACGGTCAACACACCATGGTAGTATATGTGCCCACCTTCTCCCTCTGTTTCGCACGAGTCTGCTCAGTCCACTAGTTCAATTTCCGAGATAGCCTACATGTAAAAACTAAAATTGCGAGAATCGTTTTCAAAATGTGCAATCGGAAATGCCTCATCATCAAGCAAAAGGTGCAGTGAAACAACTTGAAGTCTAGTAACGTTAGTTTGGATGCAATGGTACTTTGGTAGGCAATCGTTTCTCTCACTTTAGTTTAGTGCAATCGTTCGTAGGCCTAGGACTAGGAGACTAAGCCGCACATTCAGAATGGTTTTTGCAGCGTTAGACCTATGCTTTACGTAATACTGGGCCGGAGTTAATGTAAGATGCTGGACCTAGCCCTAACCAATACCAACGATTTCAGTCCCGTTTCCATTCTAGGCAGGAAGCATTTGGCAATTGTTCATACAGGATCCAGTTGTTAGTTTGGGTGATTTCAGTACTAGGCTGTCAGGAGAGTCCTAACTGTTAGTTTGTAATGAAGGAGTAGGCCTACACCCTAATTGCAGAATGGTGGAAGCTATTTACCCGACAGTCGGGAAAATAACACAACTTTCCGTCCCTATTTTCCCGACGATTGGCCAAAGTGATGGCGCTATCCTAAATTTGTAGCCTCTAAAAATACTTGAATAGTATGTCAGGAAAATAAGGTTAACGTTATTTTCCCGACAGTCGGGAAAATTATTGGACATCCTTATTTTCCCGACTGTGTACGAAAGTGACGGGGGCTATCGTCAGAAAATATTTGAATTGTATGTCGGAAAAATAATGGTCCTTCCTTATTTGTCCTACCGGCGAGCCTGGGGGCAGTTGCGTGCACAAGTTTTTTTTTTTTTTTTTTTTTTTTTTTTAAAATGAGAAGTTCGCTAGAAGAAAAATGGTGCCACCAAATAACAGTTTGAATCCTGTTCCGAGTCGACTTCAGCATTTTGTTAAATTTGCAACATGCAGACAACTATTGAGCGCAAAACTTCAGATTGCATTTCTTGTTTCCTTCCTTTATTTGCCTTTGTTTGCTGTTTCTACTGTTCTACAAACAACTATGCTAAAACACAGAAAATGTTTCTTCTGATAGTTTTTAAAATAATCCGATGGGACTCAATGGGAATTGTCTGGAATTTTCTCCTGAGTATTGAGTACTGCACTCTGGTAAGTCATCGAAGCTATGGAAGTCCACTGAGTGTGCTGATCTGTAAGTAGTAACCACACATACTGTACGTACAGTAGGTACACACCACAGAATTATATATTGTTCTGTGGTAGGCCTACACACGCACACCGCACCGCACCAACTAACATTTCTTACGTCACAAGCTCGTTGGGGTGATATGATTGGTCTACTGCTGTCGGGAAAATAAGAAAACTAAACTTCCAATTTGCCCGACTGTACTGTCGGGCAAATAGCCACAACGTTGCAGAATACCCAGATGCACACAATTGAAGCTCTTTGTGAAAATGTAGGCTAAGGCTGCAGCAACTTATGGAATTTGAGAATGATGCTTTATGGTTATTGCACCTGCACCACTATTCTTTTGCCATGATTGAGGTTCCCTGTACCTAATATTGAATAGTTACCTTTTAAGATGCTACAACTTGTACAAGGATACCCATGGGGTCTTTAGTTGATTTGTTTTTGTAAGAAGCCAAATTAATATGTGGTAAAAATTCATATGTTTGGAAGAGGCTACAGGGATATGAAGTCAATATTCTAATTAAGGCAACTCTCTTTTATCTAGCGTATGAAGGTTAACATGTCTTGGGAGACTTTTTAAGCTTTCTAAGTAGTGATACACAGTCAGGACTCAAACTGTGTCTTGAAGAGACTTCAGGGATATGCAGTGACTGTGTAGCACCGTAACCTTGGAAAAAACAAAGCTTATTGGTCCCTGGACTACATAGTTTGTCAGTTGGGCGGAACTTTAATTTGCACGCATTTTCAGTTTATTTACCAATTTTACAATGGATCGGCACGCAATAATTCTGTTTGGTTCAATAATCGGTGTGCGGTGTGCAGGAAAAAATTGAGCAAAAGATAGGCATGGTGCAATTAAGCGATATCCCGTTGAGCTCAAGATTCACTCAAAATATTATGCTCAGTACACAAATCAGAAAGAACCAAATAACCACTTCCATAGCAGATCCCCCTGGATCTCCAGCGGGGTCCTTAAGCGGGCCCCTGCACCCCAGACTGGCCCTGGCTGGGGCGCAAAGCATTCATTGGCATGCAGTTTTGAACTTGACAGTTAAATTCTGTGTGCAATTAACAAACCATGCAATCTGGATTGGTCCTATGTAAATAATGACCAGTATGACAGGTCATGAATAATGAAAAACAACCATGCACATGTGTTTTCAATACAGTATTTCCAGGATGCAAACCTTGACTTTCATTCTATGGCCTTAGCAATTGATGTAGTTGTCTGTATGAGAATTAAGTGTCCTACCTTGTAAGTATTAGCCTATACTGTAGATGTAGCATGGTTGCCCCTAAATTGACGCAGCCAAGCATTTCCAAGCCGATATTTAGAATAAAATAAATCCAAACACTCTCCTGTTTGCCTTTTCCAAATGCATTAGGCAAAATTTGCCTTTGCTGGAATCAGTCATAGCTACTGCAGTTTTTAAGGGAAAACTGCGGTTCCCAATTTAAGTACCTGACCACTGGCTCATTACTTCAATTAGCTGCTCCAATATGAGCAGCAGCTTTGTTAAAAGCTTTGATGACTATTCTGATACAACAGTAGCCCAGCACTGTGGGGTTTACATTACAACAAACAAGAAATCCTGCCCTGTAATTAGTACTGGCAAAAAGGGATCAAATTACTTATGGTCATTGAAAGTTAGATCACCTTTCAGTTTTATCTGAGATAAACTGCCATCAAATGTCAACCTTTCGGGCTATTGACAAATGCTTGAATGAGCACCTAATTGGTATTGATAACAACTCTTGACAAGTTTTGGCATAGGAAGATTTTGCGAAATGGTGTAGTAACTTATGGATGCATTGCTACCCACACTTTTCCTACGCCCATCCAGAAATTAGTATAGAAAGCTTGATTTGACTCGAAATTTTCTTCGATGTCAGTCTTAACAACACCCCAAAGTGGCGCATTTTCCATATGTGTATCGTGCAACAATTTTCATTGACTTAATTTGTACAGTTATACGTACAGATGCCTACGTAGCAAGCTGTATTGCGTAGTCCTTGTAGTAGAGGTGCTGAGTAACAGAGTCCGCTTCGCGGGGAAGGCACTTAGTTGCCTCACATACAGTATCATGCAAAACTTTGTATACTTGCGACCTAACCTTGCCTAAGAAAGACGGAAATTTGGTCAAGTTACAACAGAGTATATAACCTTATAAACTAGGTTAGCACCAGCCGCAGTGGCAGGAATAATACGTCAGATGACGCAAGTGCTTTGGACAGTGCACAGGGTCGAAATTCCCACTTTTTCCGCTGTTCCGAGAACATGCTTTTAGTGCCGGAACAGTACGTTTTCAAAGACCACTGTTCCGTGGGACAACAGTGTTTTTCCACAAGAAGCAAAAGTGCATATAAATATACGCACATGCTAGTCCTCTGATAAAGTATGAACGCCGTGAATATAAAAAATCCCCGTTAAATTTTGGCATTAAGTATGAAATGCCCATCTCGTTCCACCGTTATCAATTAAAGTCGATTTACACTTGCACATGTTATGCTCTATGCTGCATGGTACAGTGCTGTGGTACAAAACGCACATACTGAAGCGTTTTACTACCAAACGCATAAAACTTTTTAGTGCAGTATGTCATTTATACCTGCAAGCGAAGGTCATCTTGCATCACCCCGTGTCTTGCGTAGTATGTTCCAAATGACGCTCTTACCTATTCATTGTATTACCTCCACTTTATTGTGTTTTGAGGGGTTTTGTATTAATATTCCCTCCAAGCTTAGCAACTAAGTGGCAATCGAAAACTTGAAATGGACTAAAAAGCAGTTTCTGACTGTGAATATCTCGCAACCAGTAGTGGGTCCTAAGTGTTTGCGTTTCCTCGCAGAATCTTCCCTTGACTTACTGTGTGGAATGATACTGAATCAGGTTATGGCGAAGGATACAACTAGAACGAGTTCACGTCATTTGCTTGCTGAAAAATAACAACAGTATGTGCACTCATATGTTGGAGACACCCACTCTTTGCTTTGCTATAGCAAATAAACCGCATGCAAAG
>JAIZAY010001395.1:0-15358 GCA_029531755.1 Holothuria leucospilota | reverse complement strand
TTTTTGCTTAGGTATGCTCTGCATACTTGTTCTGTACCTTATTTAATTTCCCTGACTGCATGGTTTGGTTGTGTTCCATACACATCTTATTCCATTCCTCTGCCCCTGCATGCTTGTTCTGTATATATTTGATTCCCCCTTTCGCTGTTATCAAATATAATTTTACTGCGCTTCAATTTGTATTTCAGAGGCTTACACAGCCATAATTTGTGAAGCGGTGGGGGGAGCTAACTCACCAAGGGCAGCCAAATTAATGTTTTTAACAAAAAAGCAGTTTTTTGTTATAGTGTTGGACCTACTAAACATGATCATGGCAGGAGAAAAAAGAAAAGTTGCCAGGGGTGCCTAATAGGCCCGCCGATTACGCCCCCTCCCTCACCGCAGTCGTCCATGCCTCTCCCCACTTGGAGGACCTGTGTCGTCCCCACGCAAGGTTTTGATCTGAAATTTTGCAGGCCCAGCGGAGGGCGGAGAGCGGGGTTAACAACTCTTGAATTGAGTTCCACTCATAGTTTACAATTCTCAAATGAGACTGTGCTTTTTGTGTGGAACAATTCTATGCGATACAAGCGTTTCAGCCAGTCCATCTGTTATATGAGCCTCGCCCCCCCGCCCACCACGGGCACACCACCTTTGAACCATTTATCGAAAGACGAGACGGATTTTCCAAGTATGCACCTGGTGGGACTCGGACTCGGAAGCCTGTGGACTCGAGACTCGGACTCGGGACTCGGCCCGCCAGGACTCGAGGTGTGGTTCTGGAACTCGCGACTTGGCTCGGGACTCGGGCCCTTCTGGACTCGGACTGTTTTCCCTGTCATATTTGTTTCATTTCCTTCTTTTGTCCTTCCGCTCGGACCTCCCGAGATGTATTGGACTCGACTCCAGCCTTGCTCATTCGTTAAATTTTTAAAAAACTGTGCTTTACTGGCAAGGTCTTGAGGGGTTTTCAATGAGATAATATTCAACCACAACGAAGCACGGAACTGGGGAGGGGAGTAGGCAAAACAGCCCCTACCCCTTATTCCTTATGCTCCTATTGTTAAGTTACAGTGCAGGGGCTTTGGCCTTGAATCATTTGGTTGGGGAATCAGGGGTATATTAGTCCAAACATTGTCGGAGCTACTCAGGGGTTGAAGGAAATTATTAATGTGGACCAGTGGAAATTCAGTAATCCAGCTTCCAATTTTTAACATGCCGTCGTAAAAACAGTTAATTCAGTAAACATTGGATTAGAATAGAACAATTTTGTGTTTAATTTTTTATAATTATGTTAACTGTAAATGTCAAAAATAAGGCCACCCGGAGTTCTCCCAATTTGCCTGCGTGATAGTTCGTTGATGAAGGGCACAAAAAATGGACCATGGGAAACTTTACTGTGTATAGTTCTGCAGGTTGGCTCTATTTATTTTTTTTTGTAAATTGTTTTTCCTTTTATAGACATTGACGGACATGCACAGAAGGGAAACCTAACCAACTGCCCACGTTTTTCTCCTAAACAGCTCTATTGTGTGAATCACCTATTTGGTTTCCCACTATATAAAGTGCAACAATGTGGGGAAGAAAAAAAATTAACCTAATACGAGATGGGATTATTTGCAGTGTGCGGTGTGAGTGCAAAAGTAGGTGAGAATTGCATTTGTGTTGAGTGGAAAGTAGGTGGGATTACATTTATAAAGTAAACCCAGTTTCAAGCAAATAAGGGCAAGGAATGAATACAAACCGTTTGAACCAATTGCCAGGAAATTTTCATATGTCGGTACCCTGTTTGGAGAGAATCCTTTTTCACTCATGGGAAAACTCGTTTTTTTTGTAAGGTTCGCCGCGCGGGTTTCTTTCCTTTGCCAAGTGGCACAGGTTTTTTCATGGTGAATCGTTGGTAGGAAGATAGAAACTAATGAGATTCAGAAATCGCTTACTAAGCAACCATACGCTTTGAAAAAGTACGGGACGGGACCAGGCAATTCACCCCCTGTTCAAGACTCCAAAAAGCTATGATATAATTTGGATCCTGCTGTTTAAGTAGGCCACACACATATGCTGTCTGTATAGTTACAATATTTTGAAACGTATCGCCAACAGCATACACATAACCGTATAAAAATCTTTTAAGCACCAACTTTTCAAATTGTTATTGTTAATGAACACCTTACTGTATTGCCAGTTCTGTCTGGAAATGTTTTGTCGTGTGGTGGTGGGAAAGATGATTTTTCTGGGGAAAAACGGTTTTTATATTCAACATGACAAATTATTGAGGGTACCAATGTGCACTCTTTCGTACAACTTTTTTTTTTATTTTTGACCTATTCATTGGGTTTTACAGGCCCACCTTGGTTGTACAATCATTTTTATATTTGAGTTTTCAGGTTCTATTTTTATGAAAAAAGCTGGGACCAGTAAGAACCGTGTTATTACTCCAATGGGAGCGCCAACACGCGTGCGACAAATATCTTACGTTGGGTCGATGGTAGAGTACCAAGGATAACATTTTTTTCTTACACGGCTCCCCTCTTTCCCCCTTCTTCCCTTCCACTACCTCCCTTCTTATCGCTTAACGTTATGGGATGGACCTTTTAACTTGCCCCCTTTAGAACTAACCTTAGTTACCAGTTGTTTTACTCAGCCTTCCCATTATCGCAGTTTCTTTTTCCTCCGTGCTCTTTTTTTTTACAACCCCCCACGGGGGGGGTTTGCAGCTGTAACGGTGCACTTTCATTTTTGTAACGTGTTATTTTCTCTACTTTTGTTTCCCAGTTGCAATTTTTTTTTTTTTTACCAACCTGATCGATGAGGTTTTTCCTATACCCCCGAAAGCGTCGGTGGAAATTTTTCCGCAAACTTTCTAGCACTTATTACCACCTTTATCGGCCTATATCTATCTATCTATCTATCTATCTATCTATCTATCTATCTATCTATCTATCTATCTATCTATCTATCTATCTATCTATCTATCTATCTATCCTATCTAATATATATACTATACTTACATATATATATATATACATATACTAAATTTAGATTAAATATTGTTTTTTTTGTCAACCTCTCCAGAAATCAGTGAACGTGACCAAAAGTGATAGTGATATATTGCGGAGTTGGGCTTGTTTTAAAATAGGTTGGTTGTCTTTATGAGTAGGTCATCATCTTACACTCATGAAACCTAGAAGGCCTGGGCCTTCGTTTTTTTTTTTTTTTAAAATAGGGTTAGTTGACTGTATCTATAGTAGTCAAGCTGTACTGAGCGATTATGCCTAATTGACCCTAGACCGTGCTAATCGACCCGTGGAAGAGTAACGTACTCGGTCTTCTATCAAGTAGCGATAGGGTTAAAAATAATTTTTTTTAAAATGGCGGTGGCGGGGGTGACAAGTTACAAAATTGGTAGTCTATTATGTATTATTGACAGGTCCAAAAATGGATGTCTTAGTCATGCATGATGACATCCATGAGGATTCTCATGTACTAGTGATTCTGTCACAGGCAGTTTTTAATTGTGAGCGGTTTCCGGAAAGGCCGTGAAGGATGCTCTTTATGAGAGAGTTCTTCGGCTCAAGTAATAATTAGCCCGTTCCACCATGTAGGCCAATGGAGTGGCCGGGCGCGGGTTTTGAAACCAACTTAAATCTTAGATAATCATCTGGAATGTCGTTCATTAATAAAATCTCAACAAATGCCAATGTTGTTCATTGAGTGACAAAACCCTATTGACGAAATCCTTAGGGTTGTTTTGAAATGAGGAATTATAGCCAACTTTAATAAAAAACCCAAAGGTTGTATTTTGTTAAATGGGTTTTTTTTTTTTTAGTTTTAGATTGGTAAGCAGAGATGCGCCGAATTTATGTTCGAAAATAATAGCAGAAAGATTTGGTTTGACTCTATCTATATCATATATAATTCGGTTTTTGAGTAATCGCCGCACAATATTAACGATTATAACGAGATCCGCTCACGTAATTATGTTTAAATTGTCCGACTTTAGTCAAAGTCAGAGCGGTTATTGCAAAGGCGGAGGTGACTCAGTGTTTCTCCTTTAATAAATCCTTTAAAACAGCTTTCTGGGTGTGTACATTTTCGTGATAAATATTGAGAGGTTTCGCAGGGTTTAGTGTGAGTATCGAGGTTTCCCGATTCTGCCAACCGATTTCCTTTAAAAATGAGGATGTTCCTATAATAGTGCGAGGGACCTCGGTGAAGGTAAGGCTTCCTACAAAGTAAATATGATTTTGAGGGTAGGATGTTGGAGACATTTGTGTTCCCACGAAATGGTCAAGTTTTTTAGAGGGTTATTGTATCGTCAAAAAAAAACAGTTTAAGATGGAGCTTTCTGTCTCTGTATCTAACCACACTGAGTAGAATCTTTCCTGCATATCGTCGTTATTGAAATGGCACACTTCTCACCTGTTCTCCAGACGAGGTAGAAAAGGTTACGCATGCAAAGGTGTACAATAATAGACAACTTCCTTAACTCCATTCCCGACCATTTTATTCTCTCCAGAGTATCCAGTCACCCGTTAACCCTTTGAGTAGTACAGCTCACAGAGCGCCTCCTCGCCACCCGACGCTCCGGCCAAATTTACTTACGCCCTAGGAGGATTTCTGGATGCCACATTGCGTGACAACACTGAAGAACCACCCTGGTTTGCAGATAAATTTGACCATAGTGGACACCCCCTTGTATTTGAGCGACTTCCCCCTCTCATCCCCTCGGCGCTCATCACACACCGTCACGTGCAAGTTCCTGTCACCTTATCAATGAGAATGTTACGGGCGAGCGCCTGAGTGGCTCTACACTAACAGGATTTACGTTTGATTGATTAAAGTAAGGCGCTCTTCAATGAGATGTGTGGGTGGTATTTTACGAGAGCAAATATAGGTTCGCCTCCGGCCAACACACATGGTAGTCTCAGACTCCACCCATGTTTTACAGCAGTTCAGAGCCGAGATAGCTCACCCTCCCAATATCAAGTCTCCGGTGGGATTATTTGTGTACATGCCTACACACCATCTAGAGGTAAACCAGGAAGGGTAGATTCAGGGTGGTAAATATCCTTTATCATATTAGATTTTCGTGAAATCAATATTTAAGGAATGTGGATGATTAGGTACTCTCTCTCACTGTACGGTATTTTTGACGTTGGTTTTTGAACCAATAGGGGAAAAGGAGAAAAGAATAGGAAAAATAGTATTCGGGAAATTCCTCAGATATTTGGTTTTGTGTAGGGCGCACTCAACCCCACACAGCCCACAGAGCCGGAAAATGGTCCTTTCACCGTAAACTATGATTTGGAGCCTTCAGGCGACGTTTAATAGCCATCAGAAGACCTTGTATTTTTTTTTTTTAGTGACAGTTTGATATAGGTAGTGTATATATCGTAGGCTTTTTATTTTTTTGTGAGAACGCTTAACGGTAAATACACAAGAACACCTTTGGTGTTACGAAAAATCTGCAAACCAATACCCAAGCGTTATACATAGGGTCCAGTTGAGGCTTACAGTGTTTAAAAAAAAAACAGTACCACTCCGCGAGATATGGGATCCCAATTTTTAGTGAGGGGAAAAAAGGGGGGGGGGAGGGGAAGAGGAAGGGAAAAGCTTAGAGACCAGTATTTAGATCCACCTTTGGTTTATGGTTTTTATGGTTTCATAGGGTGATTGTCAATATCTAGACATTTTTATATCTGTCCTTGTTGATATATATTATATAGGTAAAAAAGATGTATTAAATAGTGCTAAATGTTTGTGAAAAAGTATTTTTTTTTATGTGTATTGTTTTTGTGCTTTTTGAACCCTTAATCACGTAGCCACAAAAAATGTCATTTTTTTGATTTGCGATTTGTCAGTGCAGTGTGTTGTAGCTGAAAAAAGTGAAGAACAGAAGAAAAAAAAAATGTATAACGATAACGACTCTATACATTACAAAGGATCTGCGCTTTTTGAACATATAACGACATAATGTACAGGACCAGTCGATATGAATCAAAACAGTTTTTACTTTTGACCTTAGATATATATATATATATATATATATATATATGATATATATATATATATATATAGATTATATATATCTATATATAATATATACTATATATTATACTATTCATATTATATATTCTTAAACAAAGGTAAAAACCCAGTTCCAATGGTGGAGATGTGCTCCTCATACCTATGAAGGGAGCTTAAATATTGGATTTAAAAAAGTTTATGACTCTATCAGGTTACTACACCCTTATAAAAATATAACTCTGCGACGGGGGGATTCTCACGAGGGGGGGAAAATTCTCACCGAGGGAATGGTAACGGAGGGGAAATTGGGACCCGCACAATTGAACTCGCGAGGAGGCCTTTGCCGGAGGGAATAGGACAACTCGCTGAGGGGGCAAAAATTTCTCACGGCGAGGAATGTTGCCATGCGAGGGAGAGGGCAGGAATTTAAGAAATAACTTAGACTCCTTACGGAAAAAAATCCTTACGAGAACAATGCATGCGGAGGAGGAATGAGAAGAAGAAAAACTTCACGACGAAATTCTTATGAAGAAGCTCGAGAGACATTCTTATGACAACATGAGACAACAGACGACACTGAGGGAAGGAGAAAATCCTTACGAGGAAACACACACCATACAAAAAGAGCCCCATGTAGGGCGGGAAAATCCCGTTCCCAAGGTCAAGGGATTGTTGATGAATGGCTATTGCATATGTGAGAGATGCAAAAAAGGATATAATTGTTTCCACAATATTTAAGTACTTTTACAAGTTTATGGTCTTTTTTTAAAATTTTTTAAATTTTTTTAAAACTACCACTCTCTACAGTCGTTTGATCACTGAAACCAATTTCCCCCATATACGGACAAGCTGGGGATCCTCCAGAATCATGAATTACCATGAAAACAAGCTATTTTGTCGGAGTTTTGGTATTTAAAAGATTTATATTAATTAAAATTACATGTTTGGAATTACACCCACATTTAAAACCCATCACCAACAAAGATATATGAAAAAATTAAAAGAGAAAAAGCGTTTAATTCCAGCCCTGGAAGGTCATTTCCTTTCCATCTTGCAGAGCTTTGTGGACATTTTGTACATTCTGATGGCTCTGCTCTTGCTTCTGCAACATCCGAATTGCTCTGTATGTGTCTTCAGGACATGCTCCTGGAAAGAGGAAAAAGAAAAGGATCCACATCCACTATTTTATTTTGCGTGATACAAAAATATTAGCACCAGGAAAAGGTTTTATTTTTTTTACATGAGGATATAAATTGTCGTGACAGTTTGACTTTTAGCCAGGATAAGCAAGTATTGCCAATGTTTTAGTTTTAAGATTTGTGTGGAAGAACCTACAGCAGTTAACATGCATGCAAATTCCTGTGAAATTGGTGACTAAAACCATGATGAATTGCACCAGAAAAAAGTTTATTTTTTTTACATGAGGATTTAAAATTGTTGCTCAAGTTTGACACTTTGAGCCAGAATAAGCCAAAAGGTTATTGGCATGTTTTTAGTTTCTAAGATGTCGGAAGAGAAACTACTACAGCAAGTATACATGCATGCAAATTCCTTTTAAATTGGTTAAAACCATGGATGACACTAGGATATAATCTATAATCTCCTGAATTCGGCTAATGGACTGTCAACGCAAAGCAAAGACGGTGGCCCAGTCAAGGTAATAAATGTTGCTTATATATGATATATATATATATGCTACTAATATATATATATATATTATTTATATATATTAATATATATATATATATATAATATATTCGGCACTTAGGGTGGGACAGTTTGTGTGTTGAAAAGTCGACACCCTTAAGGGGGCGGGGAGGAAAAAAATTTTTGGATCGGGTTGTTTTGAAATATAAGTTTCGCCCCTTTTTCTTAACGCTGTCCATACACTTTTGTTCTATAGGAAATACGGTATGTAAACTTATCCAAGGGCGCCCTCCCTAGTGTGACCCCCTCTTAGATTTTACAAAACTAGATTTGCCACATTTACTTTCAAAGTTGTCAAATTTAGACGGACACATAGCTGTTAACACACGAAACGGCCAAATGGACTGGCGCGTGGTTTGAAAACAACGGTTATTAATTATATTTTTCATGAGACGTATAGCGGCGCGAATATTATTTTCTAGCTTATTTTTTTTATTATTCATTTTCTTCGCCCTATGCTTCACAAGCAGAGATATGACAGAATTTTCCCCTTTAATGGTGGGAGAACTAGGTATCCGTTATATATATATAATATATATATATATATATACTATATGTATATATATATTATAGCTTATATACTATATATATATATATATGTATGATATGTATGGTATATATATATGAAATATATATAGTATAATATTAATAATTAATATATAATGATACTCTTATATATATATATATATCTAGTATAATATATAATATATATTATATTATAAGTCTTATAATATATGCCAAAAACCAGGCGAGAAATATCCAAATTATAAAACCTTCAAAAACAAAGCCGTGATTTTAAAATTTAATGTGAAAAAAAAAAAAAAAGCTTTATTTTAAGGACTTTTGCTTATGCCATTTTTAACCAGGTAATGATTCGCACCTAGTTTGAATGGCAACTCTTTCACCCTATGTAAGTTTCTTCCTCTATATTGTTGAAAAAAGGTATTTAATGGCGGTTAGGTAGCCCGAGTTTAAATACATTCCAGCTTGGAATTTCCAGAGTATATAATACAGTACACTAAACTTAATTTTTAACTGGCGTCGACCTTTTGGCGTCCAGCAGGCAAAAGGGCTCTCTTGCCTGTCAAGTTCTTGGTCGTGACTTGCTCCTTGCTTCTCCGTACAGGCATGCAATCTGAGACCCATCCTCCTCCTCTCTTGAAGGAGGGGCATCCATCTAACTTGAAGACGGGCGTTCGGCCTACCACTTACGTCGCGAGCTCCCCCCCCAAAGATCACTTGGCGAACACTCCCTGCCCTTCTGAGAATCCTCTACTATCAATGATGGAAACCATTTCTGTTAAAAGGAAAAAAAAAAAGAAAAAAGGAAAAAAAAAAAAAAAAAAAAAAAAAAAGAAAAAAAAACAATTGTAAAAAAAATATAAAAATTGCAAAAAAATAAAAATGCCGTTTATGGGTGCCTAATGATTAATTAGATAACAGTAATCCCAAATATTTTTATAGTACTGTTTTAGTGTTTCACATAAACGACATTGGTGAATTCATGGAAAATTTTGCTCCATTGACCTTCAAGTCTTGAACCCAGATGACATTTTGCCTCCACCAGAAAGGACATGGGTTCTTTTTGTTACCATGAAGCATCCTGTTTCCCCCCCAAAAAGTTTTTTTTTTAAGGAGTGTGACTCGGCGGGGTTGGTGGTGAACCCCCCCAGGATCGTCCAATTGTCGCTCTATCAATGAGGCGCCTTAAAGGGGATTTGCCAGTGACAAAAAATCAATGACTTCAAAAAAAAGTGGCAGAAAAATCTTCTCTTCTAGGAGGTGGGAAAAACTGCATCTCCCAACAAAAAACTGCCTGGTTTGTAGCGTTTGGATTTGTTTTTTTTGAAAGATACTTATTTGAAAGGAAATGCATTGTTATTTTTTCTTAGAAAGGATGTAAAGTGCAATATGGGAAATCCTGTGATGTCATCGCGACACAATTTAATTTGACAAAGTATTGGAATTTTCTTTATGAATATTGGCACATGTGGTTGCTGTATGGGAATATATTAGCAAACCCTTTGTTTGCGTATTCGTCCACTTACATATGAATAGTGTGGATTTATGCTAAACCCATTCTGGAACAAGATATTCAAC
Source organism: Holothuria leucospilota (assembly GCA_029531755.1). Taxonomy (NCBI): domain Eukaryota; kingdom Metazoa; phylum Echinodermata; class Holothuroidea; order Aspidochirotida; family Holothuriidae; genus Holothuria; species Holothuria leucospilota. Next base: position 5,542 of record JAIZAY010001395.1, on the reverse strand, counting down.
ACATTTGCAACAGTATCCAAATTTCGAGGACCAAAAACAGGACATTCAGTTATAAATGGCGAGAACAAAAGAAAATCTGAGGCAATGTGCCCACTTGACATAACAATTCCTGTGGACCTTTCTTGATGAGAAACTGGAGGTATTTTTGGCCCAAAGGTAAATCGTCTTTTAGTATATAGATATCTGGAAGTTTAGGAAATAAAAAAAAAAAATGAAAAAGAGTATGTTTTGGCGAACGTGGATTCTTCAGAGGGTATGAAACTGAAAAATTTTTTTCATCTTTCCACATGGGGACCATTGGTGAAAATCCAATGAAGAATGCCTTTACTTGAAGGTTTACCTCTCGACTTGTTGATCTGGTTTTGATTATGTATTATATGTCATAATTACACGGACCAAAACTTCAACTGTAATGTTGCTCGCAGACATAGAAATAAACATCTGCTGTGCAATTATTCAAATAGGTTACATTATCTTTGTTCACTCCGATTTGGGGAACCGTCTTGTCATTAACGTTGCCTTTCATAAAGAAGACGAGCACGCCGTTCGCGTGGATTTTTTCAATGGTTACGATTCAAAACGGGCACGTGCAAAACCAAGGCCAAGCCCCTTTTTTTTGTTGACACCCATTTCTACATTCAGGCTTCTGAAGAGTGAGGGACCCTACCTAACACAATGGTCATTCACGAAACAGATGCTGGGGTAAAGCTTGCCTTGTTGTAGTAACCAATAGTCATATACTTTTTCAATATATATAAATATATATATTATTATATATAATACATATATATATATACAGCTTGGGTACTTTTGTTTTTCAAAATATTTTCGTGGTCATCTTTCCAGCACAATCTTTGAATAATGTTTTCTTTAAAGGAAAAAATTATTTGCACAGGCCACCTTCTTTTTACTAGACAATTCAAATCTTCTCTTTATATTTGATTTCTCCTACTTATAAGAAATGAAATAGGAAAGTTCTGTTTGTAAGACAACATCTGGTGCTTGTTTACTGTACGGGAATAGAGGACTTGCCCTAATATTAAGAAAATGACCTCTCTAAAAACGTTTGTAGAACATATGAAAACTCTCTTACGCGATGAATAGACTGGGGCCGTTTACTATTCTCTAAGTTTATATGTTATCCTGCAAATGTACTTTCATTTCTTTTGTTCTTCTTTCTTTCTGCTTCTCTCTTGAGTCTTTTCCACCTTTTCATTCTTTACTTTCTGTTCTTCTTATCTCTGTATTGTTTGTTTTGCTTTTTTCCTTTGTATTTTGTTTCTGCTGGATCTGCTTTGTATAAGCTTTGCTTCCTTCAGATCTCCCACGCTTTTCTGTAGTAGTTATTGATTTGTGTGAGTGTGTTGTGAAAAGTGAAAAATAAACGAAACGAAACGACTCTATACGTAAAAGAACTGACCCACCACAACCCCTGTCGTGATCACATTAATGGTACAGGACAGGGAGAGGCCTTATGAGCGCCAAAACCCCCCCCCCGGGGGTTTTTTAAGTTATTGCGATACTTGCGTATCCTTACAACCTTCTTTTTTCTTTGTTCATGCAGTCAGGCCATTTAGGACCGACTTACGTTGTGGCCGTGATTTCATTGCACCGAATGGCAAAGTGGCAATTTTCAGAAAAGATGGTTATTGTTATTGCTGTTCTGCCTAAGGTTGGTGTGGGGGTTCCGAGTCTCACTGCAATTGTACCGGATGCATCAACTACAGAAAACTTTAAGACGGTCTTATGTTACTTCAAAATGCTGTCCATTGAGCAAACAAGATATTCTCATAAAACTGGCAGATTGCACCTGCACTGAAAAGGGATTGACGCCGACAATTGCGTTTCGGATGATAAGCACGAAACTGATTATCTACCTATGTCAGACTATTTCTACTTGCAGGAATATGCAGAAAAATGTTTTATACAAAATAGGTTTGTGTTAATGAAAAAATTATGATATGTGTTTGTCTGGATAAAATGACGAGCTTAAGCTAGGATGCGGGGAAAAGTTGTTTGTACAGAAATTTACGCTTTTTCATGTCACCAATTTATGCTAACTTTTTAAAAAGCTTCCCCCCGACCTTAGGTTTGTGAGACTCAGAATGGGTTAATAAAATTGTCTAGGGTCCAAAAAACAGAGGCATCTGAAGAATTTCTGCAAAGACATCGATCTTTAAAGAACCGAACCACAGTAAAAACTTGTTTTTAAAATTCTACCCTGAAGAGACCGATTATTCATCTGTGCAAAAGCACTGTAATTTCTTGCCATTAGCTTATTGAACCATCGAGCGGAAGATGCTGCAGACACTTGAAGAAGAGAAAAACGAATTGGAAAAGCGAAAATTTTAATTGATTTTTACCGTTAGCTTTTAAGGTCACAAGCTGTTAAAACAAAAAGGAATAACCAGAACTTAAATATATTTTACTTTTAAAGTTTGCTTCTGTAAATTATTCCACACAAAAAGGGTACTGTAAATCAAATAACATAACTTTCCGCTGGTCTGTTTGTAGCCCCACTTCATAACACTTAAATTTTTTCTATAATAAACTTTTACTGTTAAGTTTTATTTTTACCCCCCCACCGTCCAACCAAAATTCAATTTGCATTGCTTTTGTTCTTGCTTTTTGGTTTTCTTTTTGTTCGGATCATTACTTTATTTAGGACTCACATATCTATATCAGATTTAAATGTGCACTTTTTTACAACCAAAGAAGTAGCAGTTAGGGGCGAAAATATCTATTAAAGAGGGTAGGTGCGTTTGCGACTTCCGAAGAGTTCCTCAGATTTACAAATGGTGCCCCCCCTTTTAAAGTTGAAACTATTTTCTTGCAAGAAGCAGAGAAGAAGGTTCAGTGAGGTTGACTCAGGTGCAGAGGGGGTACCCATTCTTTCCTAAGATTTTTACAGGAAATATGTAACGCCACCCTTTACAGAGCATCATAGGGTTTTTTTTTTTCCTTCCATATTTGAGATTCAAATTAGCCTAAAATAGAACCCCTACCAGGCGAGTAAATCTTGACATATGCAGCCAGGGGTGGTGTGGTATTGTATTACGTTAGTTCTCTATAAAGGTCGGGTTTGTTTCAACGGCAGTCCAGATGCGTTTTTCCTTGTATTTGTCCGTACGTTACCAACAATACCCCGAGAGGCCTTGCCGTTTCTTGTCTACAAAAGATGGACAAGTGTCATACAATGTTAGTACATCATATTGGGTCAGTTGCCGCGACCTTGATTGCAAACATAATCTCGAAATGTGATCTATTGAAACGAGATTCTATCAATTATCACTAAACGATTTTTCGAGTTTCGCGTCAACATATGTAACTCTACAAGCCAGATGTTTCCAAAGGTTGAAATTCAGAACTGTGACTTGATACAAAAATTCTGTTTGTTACAAAATGGGCCTAGGCTATTAAAAAGAGGGTTAGAGGTAAGCTATATTTGTAAAAGCTTCTTACTCAAGACCAACCCCTGGGATGTCCCTCACCTCCAGCCAGCCACATTGGCCGTTTCACATTCCATTGTCGTCCTTTTTGCAACACCATCCTCAATTTGGAAGGAATGGCGTCGAAAAAAAGTAGCTCTCCAGCTAATGCGTCGAGTATGAAGAGACATTTAAGGAGGTGGCCGGACAGAAGGCGTTTTTTCTCGCCCGAAATTGTTTCAACTTTTCGGTTTTCTTATTTATAAAAGGAACAATATGGAGCATGTATTGCGCTTAAAGGATAAACATTATTATTCTCAGGATGTTACCCAACGCTAGACAGCCGCTTTTATTACCGCCCATGCCCCTCCCGGTACCCCACAACCTCTTAAAATAAATGCTGGCATTTTTTATTAAAACACTTTATCTTTTCCTACTGCATCCCCCCCCCAACCTTGTGCTGAAATTTCCGTTTATGTTAAAATTGGACCAATCTTTTCTCGATAGAACCAAAAATGTTTTTAATTGGTATATTAAAACGATAGAGCCGCACAAGCAGAGATAGAGAATCCTGTTTTCCTCCCCACATCGTTGGAATTTGTTTTCAACTAAGTTTGTCAAACGTATCTTTTCTCGGGTAAGTGTGAATGTCTAAATAATGAGATAGCAAAATAATGTAAATGAAAGTCAGAAAGCCAGTGAAGTGTAACTTCCTGCATGTCAGTCGTGTAGTAATTATTTGGCGGCTACAATAACGTTGATGATTTACTATGGGGTCAAACTAAAAAACATAAAGCGTTCACCGCCTTAGTGATGGTGACTGTCTTCACCCCCCCCCCCCCCATCATGTCGAAAAGAAGTTACGATAGTGACAGGTAGTGCCACTTTGCGTCCAAGCCATCTTGCATAAAAAATTCAAAGTGGAGGAACGTCCCCTCAGACGACATCTCTTTCTCTTACAACAAGCTAAAAGAGAGGAAAATCACTAAATAATAATAATGTCTAAGTATACCATAAAATCAAAGCTTTCCCAAGTATAAGTCCGTTTTGCCTCGGAGCCACCTTAAATAAACAAAAAATTCATAAAGAGCAGGGTTTCTCTCCGTCCCTTACACCTTGCCAAAAAAGGAAAATCCATAAATTTTGATAAGGATTCTAAACATATAACTACTTCAAAGCTTTGCCAAAGATGGTACCATTTTCAATTTAAACCACTTTACATAAATTTTACTCTCCCATTAGAACTTTCCAAATGCGCAACCCTGCAGGGAGTGACAAAGGAAGGTTCCGCCCGATATTCGTCTATCCTAGGCGCGCGAATGGACTACCCCGCCCCGCCCCCAACAGTTTCGACATGTTCACGTCTCTTGAAGTGCAAATGACTTTCATTGTGTTTTGTAGTAAGATGTAAACGGCTGTCGATCAATTCACTAAAGAAGAGAGTGTGAGTGCACGGTACTCTTGTTTTAGATGTTTCTAGCTTTATGTATACATTTCTTGCCAATATGTTCTAAACTTTATAATCGGTATCGTGCATGATTGAGATGTGCACTTTCCATGTTGGACCCCCCCCCCCCTCGTCAAAAAGTCCCTAGATCCGCCCCTGTAAAAGTGTATATATACACAAGTGTATATATATATATATATATATATGATAGGTCCTACTTTTTGCAAAGTACCATCGACTCTCTAGCGAAGAGACAAGGGGCGAAACCAAACATTACTCCCAAATGAGTTCTCCCCCCCCCCCAAAGTAGCTACTTCCCGAAAGAGACAAAAAAAGTCACCTGACCAACCTCTCGACCTTCAAACCTTTGCATCATGAGTCTGTCATGCGTGGTTTCGTTCTAAACCGGCTGAAAAACACAGATACTACACATGACCTTTTTTCCGAAGTCCCCTCAACTCTCTGCCGAAGAGCCAAGAGGAGTACCAAACGTTACTCCCGAAGGAGTTCTGCTCTGAACCGACCCTACACAAGATCAAAGGCCGCGGTCGATTTTGATCAGCACTCTAATCATGCAATTTGTATGTGTCGTTTCAACAAAATATCTTTAGAATTTTCCAATTGGAAAATAAACAAAGTCCTGTTACATGAAAAAAATTCTTTACAA
>JAIZAY010001929.1:0-12442 GCA_029531755.1 Holothuria leucospilota | reverse complement strand
ATCCAGGTTTTTAAGCTTCTTTCTAGATAATATAGTTCCTTGGGGAAACAAGCATCATGAAGAAAAGTAATTTTAGATACAAAAATATTGTAAGCAATCATTCGGATCAGATAAAGCGTAAACACTTGTGAAAAGTCGGTACATTCAACTGATTGGATAAACCTTGAAAAATTGCTACTGCTATAAAACCGAACCATTGGCCTACTAGCGCGTGCTTTACGTTACAGCTAGAGTTTAACTGATAAAACAAAAATTTGGTAAATGATCACTAATGTCACAGTACAGGTTGCCAGAAGTAATTTGTTGCTGAATTGATAAGCTTACTCGGAAGATATGCGAACAAAAATATGATCGAATGAGAGAGATAGTGCTGGCAAGTAATCCTAGTAGGTAAGGTAATTTGCGGGAGTGAAAAGGTTGCCAATCATAAGATTTAGGTAGTTTTTTCACTGCTGAGGATACTGTTACACTTGAGAAGGTCCGATGTTTACATCACCCTTGCAAAAATGCATACAGTGTTCGGATCTGTGGTCAATAAGGGCAGACTCAAGCGCCTTTAATTGAAATGATTGACATTGCCCTTGGGGTGTCGGTAACCACCACGATGATCAAATAAAACTTATATTATGTTGGGGACTACTAGCCATAAAATCCTCCCTCAAACTTGGACAGTTGGAACATTGTGCAACTTAGGTGTGAACTAACAACATTTTTCTTGGTAGTAATACTGACAAATTCTCTTTTAAAAAAGATACCGACACCTCCCGCAATGTGTTTGGAGGGGGGCAACGTAACTCAAAATCATAAATTCCACGTAGAATGTTCCTGAAAGACTGTGAATTACAGTGGCCTATTTCTGACAGCATAATGACATCGAATTTGTGCGAGATGCATCAAGAAAAGCTGTCAAGCTCAGTAAAGTGTTTTTTGGAAGACTTCGAAATGTTCATGTGAAAGACTGACAAGTCACTAGTTGCTCTATCCTTGGCAGTAATGAAAAGAAGCTTCCATCATTAATAATGGCCAATTAGAGGTTACGAGATCATTTTATCTTTGGTAAACTGTGTCTTCGACAAAGGTCTTGAAACTATTGTTCATTGAGACTATGTTTTTAATACAGCAATTCAGTAGATTGATTAATGTACCAGTGCGGCAGTTGAAAAATCAGGTGTGATACAACTAAAGGGGGGAATGAACAAAACAAAAATCTTCATTCAGGAGAGGATTCATGTCTGCGGGCCATGAGAAGGATCTATTAAAGTGGTAGCCTTCCATCTTGACCACAGAGACATCATCAGCTTTTCTTTACGTTGCGAACTTGGTCTATACCAACGGAAAATATATTCCCTCCGGCCACAGTTTCCGGATCCATAAAGACAGAGGGATCATCACATTCGGCCTTGATGTAGAACGAGCTATAGTGATCTGCGTATTTGCTTTGAAGGCGTTCGCCAAGAAAACATTGAGACTGAGTTTGTTTTTCGAGGTAGGACTTTAGTTCCTGAGTTTTTTCAAGGTTAGGTCAAATCTGGTGGCGAAAACATTAAGCAACACGCTTTTCCTTTTTTTTAAACCGATGCTATTCCAGTTGCATTAGCTTTTGCCAACCAATTGTTCTTTTCTTTCAGTTTCTCTTTTGGACTTTCACTGTGGATTTGTAGTTATCTGCAACAACTCGTCGTTTTTTCCAGGTTTTAGTTTCCTGGAAACAGTGTCTGGTAGAGACAGTTTTTTTCCATCACCACATTAAGAAAATTGTGTCCCGTCAGACACATTTTACTGTTACCATCTTTTCCGGACAGTAATTACAAACAAATCCCACTATTAAATACTGTCCTTTTTTGCCACTGTCCGCTAGAAACTGCACACAGTGTTTTGATTATCCGCAAATGATTTTGGCAACGATAAACTGAGGCATCCGTATATAGTTGGCCGCGGTGGACATAAGACGGACTGAACTCAACGCGTAGAAAACAGACCATGAACCAATCAAATCCACGGATCATTGGTTATACCATTACACAATGGGATAGACTAGAATTCATTGAAAACAGAGGGAACTTATGAAATGATTCTGGTTTGATTTGGTTGATTATTAATACTCTTCCACATGGCGTAGTGTGTAGTGGTACTACATTAAAGTATTTTACAGTGTTTTAAACCGGTAGTTTCTCAATACATTAAAGTAGTACTTACAAACACGCCCACACCATTAGCTGAAAAGGCACACAGTGTGTTTGGGACGCCTGCAGACCAAAATACACACGAACAGCGAACATTTAATAGAAAACAATATCCGTTTCAATAGAAGGGGGCTACAAGCAGAGGAAAGAGTAAATGTACATGGAATTTCAGAATTTCAGGTCAAATTTTCGGATACACGCATGTTGCAAAGAGAAGTGTGAGAGAAATGTGTCATTTTGGACCCGCGTGGGTTAAATTGAAAACCGGTAAAACTGCTTTGACAGACCGGGGCTTACAAATAATGCACCGTTAGTTTTGACTTTACAGAGTTTCATGCAAACAAAACAGTCAGTTGTGGTACTATAGACAGTGGTGTACTTAGGGGGGCCATTGGGACATGCCCCCCTCACTTATGCCGATCTTTTTAAGTTCCTAAAAATACATAAACTTTTTTAACACAAGTTTTACTTCAAAAGGTAACATATGTGGCACCAGATTGCATGTAATAAGGGCACCTAATTTTTCAAAAATGTTCAAAGGGGGAGGGGACACCCCATTAGCCATGGTCCTCCCTCACTGATGCCGATTGTTTCTTGTTTTAGTTCCTAAAAATACGTACATTTTAACACAAATTTTACTTCAAAAGGTAGCATATGTTGCACCCGATTGCATGTAAGGACACCTAATTTTTCAAAAATTTTCAAAGGGCAGGGGACCCCACCCCTTAGACCCCTCCCCAGGCAGGCGATCACACAACATACTGCATGGCCCCCCGTGAGAGAAATCCTGACAACGCCACTGACTGTAGGATTGCCTAGTTAACTCAGAATAAAGACTCGGGTGTTAACGCCTCCCTGGTCAGAAAATTAGGTTTGCTTGAGTGGTTAAGTTCACGTTCTGATTACCTGCAGGGATGAAGAAAGATTTGTATTACATACAGAACGCCTTTCAGTGATGTTTCCGCCCAGATCTTTGACTCTCTGTGCATTCCCTGGCCCATAGGTTGCAGCGCCAGAGGGGGCTGGGGAAAACTGCATCGCCGAAAAAAAAATAAGAAGAATCGGGATACCGGGAAAAAGAAAAGAGAAGGAGAATAATTAAAAGAAAAGAAAAGTAAAATAAAGCCGGGAAAATCAAAACGACAGACAAGAAAAGAAATAATATGAATAGGGGTGATAACTGAATTTAGGTAAGGTGGGGAAGAGGAAATTGGCTTGGTAAATTTGGAAGGAAATGTGGATGTTACTAGTTCTGTGGTAGACAGGGCTATAGGGATGGTGGAAAAAACGAACGGGACGAAATAGCCTGAAAGAGTGAATGGCTGGGAAGAATGGAACAAGGACAAGGGCTGCAGAAAGGCCGACTTTGCAAGAGGGAGAAAAATAATGAGCGGAGAGAAAAGAAAGGGAAGGAACAATAAAAGGTCAGTTGCGGGGAAGAAACGCCCAGGAAAGCATGATATATAACTTAGCAGGAGGAATTTCGGGAAACAGAGATAAGGAGTATGGCGAATCCAAGGGGGCAAAAGGGGCGTACGCCCCTATTTTCAGCAAAACAATGATTTTTGTGACAGAATTTTAAACCTCCAAGCCCATCTGATTGCACCATGCACTTTCTACAGACGTTTACGCCCCCTCTCTCATTTCTGGATTCCCGACCCTGAATAGGGGAAGGAACAATGAAGAGAGGCAGGAAATGTGGGAGAGGGAGACGGACGGAGCTATAAGCTAAAGTTTTTATTACTGATTTTTCTGGATACTTAAAGACATACACTCGTCACCCCAAAGTATATTTTTAGTGTGGGGGCATCAAAAATCTTAGTTGGTGACGGCTCTTTGATTAAAGGGGAAATGCAGTCACCCCAACTTGAAGTAGTGTAGTAGACTGTCCTGTTTCATGATTGGCTCTTGAGAGTCATGTGACAATATTTTTTCACCTCAAATGTGAAATTTACTAGGAGTAACTGATTGGTTTACCTTGAGTATGCAATATTAAAGTCCTAAAATATTATGAAAGGTACTTTGAAGAGAAATAAGGAGACAATCGTGAGATTTAGCTGTTGCTTCAAAATAAGTTTGGGACGACTGCTCTTGCCCTTTAAGAGCAAAGTTTGAAAATGAAGAGTAGCTTACATTCCACACAATGCAACAAGGCTGTAACGTACTCGATTCTGGACTCGAGTCCATGCTTTGTCGGATTCGGAACTGGCTCAGAATGGGAGGTCCTGGAATCTGAATTGGCCCGGAATGGGCTGCAGCTGGACTTGGACTCGGAACCGATTCAAGAAGAGTGCACAAAAATGAAAGTTAAATATTTGTTCCCTAGGGCTACATTGTTATTGATGCACAGTTCAACATATAAATGGTCACATACAGTCAATTAAAATACAGCTTGAACCAGGGCATGAAATTGACTCCTAAAATGCCCGGTTTTAATTAAATGTAATTACAAAACAGTACAAAAAGCATGATGCCACATTCGCCAAATAGCTGGACTCGGAATTGGCCCGGAATTGAAGAACCTGGAATCGGATACGGCTCGGAATTGAAGGGTATACTGGACTCGGGATTGACCATGAATGGTGGTCACTTAAATCTACATTGGCCCGGATTCGGGCCAGGTGGACTAGGATACAGTCCTGTAATACAGAGAGAGAGTTTGGACAATCGATTTCAGAATTTTTTTTAAATTTTAAAATGATCCCAAAAGGCGTTTAAGCACTTGCGCGCGAGGGGATGTGGGAGGGGGAGTTCCCCCTCCCACGGTGATGTGAAAATATGTGATTTGGTGCATACTTTATACGATATTTTGTATGCAAAAGGAGACATATTATTATGTATCTTGTGAAATATTTTGTAGGAATAACCATAGTTAATACATATTAACTATGGAATAACTATATAGAAATCAAATACACAACACACATATTGCTGGCAAATAATTTATCATTCTACAAGTATGCAGAATCACATAACAGCTTCAAACAAGTGTAAGGTGTTGCTTTTGTACATAGGCCTACCACTAGATACCATGTGTTCCTGATATTTTAGGCGTGCAATTTGTCCCCTTCCGGTATCGGTATGGAGTTGGCAAGTACGCTGCCAGTGCTCCGCGTCAACCGGTTGGCGAGGAGCGCGAGAAAATCTTGGTCCAAAATGCCTCCCAGATCGCTGGAAATGGCACTTCCCAGGCCTATTTGCCGCACATAAATAGGGGAAACACTAGTAATATTGTAAAAAAAACATAAAAAAATACCAACATTTTGCTCAAGGGCGGCTGCCCCCCCCCCCCCCTTGGCTACGCACCTGTTCCAGCAAGATATGATCAGTTCCAAAAATATCCCTAAGATAGCACCATTTTGCATCTAGGCAACCTTAAATTAACAAAAAAATTTCAAAGAGGAGGGAGACCCCTCCCCTATTTCGGCATCTTTATGAAGTGACAAAAAGGATTCCACACTGCTGTATACAATCGCAAGGGCACCCAAAAATTTACAATTTACGGAGACTGGGGGGGGGGGGGACTGAGGTGGCATTACGACTGTTCTCCTCCATCACCAAATCCTGGCAGCGCCCCTGTAGCAAAATGTAACTGAAGATGAAAGCGCGTGTAGCGCGGGAGACATTTTGTAATTTTAGAAAGAAAAAAGTTACAGAAAACAAAATACGTTCTTTATTAAACGCCCTTTGGGATTATTTTTGGTCAAATCCTGGAGTCATATCAGGGCCAACGTTTACAGGTAGTAAAATTTTATTTTCGATCGATTTTTCTTGTAGGGCACAGTGATGCGTACGGGGGACACGGGCCACGTACCCCCACCTAGCTGGGGGCCTGGAAACCCTTAACATGATCCGTCGTCGCCACTCAACCCTTTCCCCATCATTATGTCTTTTGTGCTATTAGACTACCAAAAAGGCCAGATTTTGATTCCAAACATCCAATGCCACTTTGGAGATAGTCAAATGCTTTAATCGAATGATAACAATTTATTAATACCTTAGAGTCTCGGGGTCTCCGTTCCTTGGACCCCCAATTTAGCATTGTCCCTGGACCCACTAGGGGTCTTACAGTGGGACCCCGGGCCCAACGCCTACAGGGGAGCACTGCCCGTCACTACGAGGCCTCCAGAGGAGCTCGGTCCTTCATTTTGGGGTGTCCGTTTTGAGGAACGCTTGAATCCTAGTGCCCCCTCTTCGAAAAGTCTGGGGACTCCACTGCGTGCTTGGCCCAACTAGTAAACCTGCTGGGACCTTTGCACACAAGTGAGGCTACCAAGCGAACGAAAAGGTTAAAAGGTTTCAGAAACCTAACAGAGCAGTATACTTCAAAGTATCTGCGGTCTAGTAACCCCACTCCACAGCACAAAGATGCTACCTGTCTAATTACAAGACAGAATGTCCGTTAAGAACGCATTACTTCAAAACTTTTGAAAAAAGGGACTGCCTACGTAGTATCAGATAATGCTACCGCCTACCTATTTTAATTTATTTTTCCTCATTTTTCAATGGGGGGCATGGCCTGCTGCACTCCCCGCTGGATACGCCACTGCCTATGACGAGGCCCGGGACCGTATTCTGGGCCTCGACTAGGCCAGTCTCGAGAACGGAGAAGCAATTGTATAATACGGCTGACTGAAAGCAGATCCAAGATGCAATTTTTAATGAAAAATGCAATCTCCTTTTAAAAATTAGTAGCTCCTTGTAACAGTGTGGTACTGAATCATCTTTGTATGACACCATGGTAGTGACCCAGAGACTTAAAAAGAAAGGAAAGATGTTTGATCGTGTCCGTTCGACTGAGGCTTAAATGATGTCAGATCTCAACAACCACCCATCATGACCTTCAAAAATTGCGAAATTTTGCCAAACAAGTGCTCACGGACAAAAGTATTATTTGATCCAAAGGACATGGCCTTGCCTTGAATCTTGGAAAGTAATTTTACGCATTTTTGGTCAAAGTTTGGGACTTATTCTTGAGTTTGTACTCCGCCGAGTCCACTTATGTCAAAGTTAACTTACGGTCTCCCTCAGTTCACTTTGACATCCCATAAGTTCACTTTCGGTCTCCCGCAATAAAAAACAAAATGTTGGAAAGTCGCTTCCCAACTCCCCAGGGCCATACATGTTCAAGGCGACTTCCTCTGTAACCGCGTTTCGAAGGACAGATTTTCCTGTTGCTTATATGCAGACCTTATTTCCTCGTAAAATTGTGTCCCGCGGACACATTTTCCTGTGGCGGGTGGACACTATTTCCTGAGAAATATTGTCCGGCGGGACATATATTTTTGGAAAATGTGTCTTGTGGGACACATTTTCCAGGAGAGACACCATTTCCTTTTACACCGGCCGCGTTGTTCTTTTCCCAGGACGAGTCAGGCCAAATCTGGCCAATGGACCAATCAGCTTCTTGGAAATAGGCCACACCTCTAATTCCAAAACTTGACTGCTTTGTTCGACCCTTTTTCAGTTGTAATTCTGACGCCGGATTATATGACAAGAACGGGCCAAATAACCTTGATCTACGTAACTAACCCTAACCTTAATTCTAACCCTAACCTCCTTTTGAAAACTCGATTTGCCCACGTTCGTCCTAGGAAAAAAAATAATGTGGGCCGGCCGGGCGTTCACGCTACTTCACGTTCTACGGTTCTCATGATGCCGCGTTCCATTCGGGTCGTAAAGTGGTGAATGCACCGCGTTTCTTTGTTATGCAGCACAGATAGCTCAACATTTTGTCGGCTACTCCGTACTGCACAAAAAAGAAACGCTGATTTCGGATTACGGACCGGAGATCTGACTGGAAATACATGGTATCTTCGTCGATAACTAGCTCTGTATGTTTCCATAAATCAAACAAACATTTCCCCTTAAATTTATTGCAAATGTTTAAAACATATTTCCTGAAATTTTTCAACAGACTCTTAATTTTGGACTTTCATTTTCACTAAAAAATGAATAAAGAGGAAAATTTCCTCTCCTTCTTAAACCTGAGCTTTTCGAAATAATTCTCTACCCCCGAAGATTTACGACACTGACTAGGTTTCATGAATCCTTAGTACTTCTTTAATACCGCCCTTCACACAGGCAAAGACCTGCCAATGCGCGCGTTACCTTCATTGCATCGCAGGTGTCTAATACGAACTCTTTACCCTACATGAGCATAGGCTTTTTTATTTTACTTACACGTGTAACATTCTGTAATGGTCGGCCAAAAAATAATGATCAGTCCATAATTGTTCAAATCTTATCGTAGTGATTAAAGAATTCCTCTAACGACTGAGGTGGGATGAATAACTTCAAGTGTGCAGTGGGGCGGAAGGTTGGATGAATGGAGGCGATATAATCCCCGTTAGGGGCCAGCCGCCGACAACATGAGCATAGGCTTTTTTATTTTACTTACGCGTGATCCTTAACCATTTGGCGCCCTACGCCCTACGCGCGCTATTCATGTTCCTTGTATCATGTCAGATTTTCTGGAATGCACAGCGATCACAAAGCATGGTACTGCAAATATAGGCTTCTATGGTCTAAAAATCATTAATCTCCCTAATTAGCCTGGCTCTTCAGTTTACTCCCAGCTTTTAATATTTTTACTTTTGCTCTTCTCATTCCCGTTCTCATTTTCTCCCATCGCGCATCTGGGCCTCAGATTACCGTCCATCGTTTATCAAATCCTAGCGCCATCCTGTTTAATTATTCCCTCTTTCGTATCTTTGTCAACATATTTGCAGAACTTTAAATAAAGCTACTTTCAGGGTTGTCGTCAAGTGGGAACAGGGGCCATACCCCCCCCCCCCCCCCGTCCCTCGTCGGAGGAGGTTGCACCCACCCGTCGCAGAAATTTTCCAGTTTCGTCGGCGAACCTTGAGTTGTAGTATATGATAATGGATGTAATCCACGACGACAGCTAACGCCATGATCCCTGACGGTTTACTAGTACATGATAAAGCTCTCAAGGAAGGCAGAATCTTTGATAAAATCCTCAAATTTTCTGCAATAAGACCCCGAATTTTTTCAATTTCCTACAATAAAAGACCCAGTTTTTCAAAAAACTTTGCCTCAATAGAATCCAAAATTTTTCAGATTTGGTTCAATAAAATGCTAAAATTTTCAGCTCCAGAACCCAAATATTACTTTTGCAATTCTTCCGGCAACTTTCCACCTCACGTCATCTGCGGGGCCTTGGGTTGCTGATCCCGTCGGGAAGCTTGTTTCCCTCTGGAAAATCTTGGCTCCATCACTGGTAGTTCCTTTTCCAGTACTGATTCAGCCTAGTGAAACCCACTTTGAGAAATTGGTGACTGCCCTTTGATTGACATTCATTCAAAAAGTAGCTCCACTCTGGTTGTTCAAAGATGACTTGCATACGAAGTTGTGTTCCCAATTAAGTTCTCAACAGCTGTGTGTCAATATGATCCTGAGCAATTTAAATTCAGTGCAGACTACTGTGGCTCTGTCTTGGAGATGTACTAGACAGGTGTTTTTGTTCAAAATGGAGCTAGAAGTAAATTTAGTAGAGAGAGTTTTACTGTTTGGGATGAGAAGAGCCTTTCATATTTGAAGCACATAAGGCCAGGATAGTTAGGATGATTGCATGCCTGGAAGCTTATCGCACTGCACACTTTACTAGGGCACTTCTAGAGGATTAGACAGGGATGTCTCTGGTTGACATGGATTAAATCCCAACCATATGGTTCGCAAACATACAGGCTCGTACATACTTCCCGTATCCTGACAAACTAAATTGCCTGTTACGGTAATATTACTTTTTAGCAATGTTACCCTGGACCTCAATGAGCTCGTATTAAAGGGAGTCAATCAGTGGCATCCCCCAAACATTGTAGGAATATTCCTATAATCCTAAATACAATTGGTGACTGCACTCTGATCGACATTTTAAAAAGTAGCTCCACTCTGAAATGGGTCAGAGTTCACTTGTGCAGTCAGTTGTGTTACCAACTAATCTCACACACAGTATGGTGTTTATACGCGGCGCCTTTTCAACAGTTAAAACTTACTGCAGGCTAGTGTTGCTTTGTATGGGAGTTTCACAAAAACAGGTGGTTTTTTTTTGAAAATGCTAGAGGAGGATGAGGAGGATGAGGAGGATGAGGAGGATGAGGAGGAGGAGGAGGAGGAGGAGGAGGAGCTAGAGGTAAACGTAGTTGGAAGGATTTCTACCGTTTGGGGTTGTCAGCTTTATTGCAAGCAAAATTCTTCTAAGTTTACTTGCTCCTTGCTAGGGATTTTTTTTTTCAATTTCGTCGGGGTGCCTTCATGTGATAAAGTGTCGTCCTAGACGCGACCGGTTAAACCGGCAACCAGTCGCTTTACCGTTTTTGCCTAAGTAACGTATTTTCAATAGGAACCAACAATATTTGACACTCTGCGCGTTGTAAACATATAGAGTTTGGTTGCTTCTGTTTCTTTCATTGTTCCATTTCATAAAGCTCAACGCGTGAATCGAGAAGCCCTAGCTGGGTGTGATCCTGCTTACTTTGGATATGGGAAGATCTATTTTGTAATCTGAGGAATTTTGTAATGGCTTTATATGCTTTATTGAGTTTCATTTCATTGATTCTGCTATAGTCAAGACATAGATCACGTTTCCACTATTTTCTTTGGTGTTCTGGAGGAAATCGGGGGTGGGTAGGGGAAAAGATACCCGCACTTTCAAAAGTGGGGCACATATTACCCACCCCACCTGTTGAAACCTTAGTATGTAGAAACTTTTACTGTTTATTCGTCAAATAAGTCTTAAAAGGACGAAATAAACCCCTGTAGCTACTGAATACGTGCACTCAGGGAAATCAGCATGGTAAATTTTACATCGGACCTCAGAATTTTTAACTAAATACGAACCTCACGAAAAATTATGACACAATAGTAATATCTAAGTCACTTTTTGATTCTTACATGTGATCTATGTGCCACTGAAACCTACCGAAAATGTGCATTCGAATAATTAACTGTGTCATTGACTTATGAATTCGAGTACTTTTGGTGACTTGTACAATGTACAAACTGGACGCAATCTTATACGCCTCAGTAGCCGACACAACAGCTTTATCGCCTTAGAAAACAGAGCTAGAGAGATTTGCTTTTATAATATGATGTTTGAATAACTGTGAATACTAATTTACTGGGAGTGTAAAGGTCAGTTTATACATGGAAATTAATGCTACAATTGAACTTTGGACACACTAGTCTTTTCTCTGGCCGCTTGCCCTTAATAAAGAATAACAAATTTAAAATACAAGCACTATATTCCGTTGGAGTAAGCATACTGTAAAGTAGTAGCTCTTTGGTATGATCATATGGTAAGTTTCTTTTCTAACTTTCTTATTTACCTTACCAATTGTTGTTTATCGAACAAAATTAATGGGTAATTATCATTAGCCTACACTTTAAGTCTATCTACTGTCCATCATCAATGACACGGGGCGAGCACGTTGGCCTTCTACAACCGTCGTCTCATTTCACAAACCCCTCTCTATTGATAATTCATAAAAATGGGTCGCAGTTCGGTCGATAACGCCGAGGTGCAGCCAAGCACCACACCAGGGATCATGAAGTGGTGATGCCTCCGAAAGGATGACGTACTCTCCCTAGTCGCATGTCCTCTCATCTAGTTACGTTACCAACTGTTACTTTTTTGTCCTTTTTGGCTGTTGAAGTCTTTAAAGAAGCACACTATATCCCAGATTTAGTAACATAGTTGTTATATTTCATTTTTACTGAATTACTGAATTCATTTTGTTAAATAGTACTTTGTTGACTGCGCACGAACATTGTTTCAATTGTTGTTAATCATGTCATCTTTTCCGTCTCGGGGTTTTGCTTTCAATAAAAATGTGGTTATTTACAAATACAGATTTCTTTCTTTTCGTCTTTTTGATCCAAATCTTGTCGTGGATGAATGAACAGGGTTAATCAGCGCTGACCCCGTGCATTAAATAGTGGATAATCAGGGAGGTGTTATTAGCTAATAACACCTCCCTGGGATAATGCACTCCGGGGTTAATGCTATCGCTTGACGCACTTACCCTCGATAGTTCATTATCCTCTACTTAATGCACGGTCCACCGTTGTTTAACCTTTTTTAAACCTCACGAAAAAGAAAGACAAAATATAACAGTAAGACACAATAGTAAAGTCTAAATCACTTTTTGGTTCTTGCGAGTGATTTATGTGCCACTGAAACCCACGGAAATTGTGCATTCGAATAGTTAAAGGGGAATTTTCATGATCCCAGACAG
>JAIZAY010001931.1:0-12438 GCA_029531755.1 Holothuria leucospilota | reverse complement strand
TTCCTCTACAAAGAAAATACAAGGAAAGACTTTTTAACCATTCTAGTCCTACCTCCGTAAAATCCAATATAAGTCAAATATAAGTTATGTGTAATATCTCACAAGTCAGATCGATGAAAGTTACACTGTACACGGTTCAAGGTGAGTAGAAATACATGTGTAAACAGTAACGCCGATTGCCACATTGGTATGTTGCACAGTCTTTCTGTCAGGTACACTGAAGGATGCACTCATGCCACAATTTTTCGCGGAACTACTGTTGCTCAAGTGTGCAAATTTCAATTTTGGTTAATTTGTTAAAAAGCTCATGACATGGTTTCCAAAATATCGCTTATTTTGATGGAAGTATATTCATTAGTTTTCTATCAACAATGTTTGCAAAGAAAATCCTAAGAAAATCTTTCAGATTATGAGAATTGGTGATTTTTCAGGGCATTTTATTACGTAGAAATGCGATCTCCAAAAACATGATATAATCTTTTGATGTCATTCCAGCCACTGACAGAACTGAATAACAGGGGAAAATGGCCATTTTTGTTGGTATTTCAATCATGAATCGAAAGCCTATTTAGGTCTGTATGCACAGGCCTTTATCTTTATAATACGAATTAGTACGGAGTTTTGAAAATTGCAAAAAATCAAAGCAACTTTTTTGTCTTATCCAGGAATAATCTTATTATACTGCAGGTCAAAGCAGTTTTCAGTAAAATGTTCACTGCAAATGTTACTGTATTATTGTCCAGGTCTAGTAGGGAAATCTGCTCTAGTTGTCTGGGCCAAACTTTCCATACACGGGTATTTTTCTGTTGTGGGAAAACGATGGCAGGTAATTCCTGCAGTATGCACATTACTGCAACCTCCAACAGCACATACTGTATAGGCATGGCATTCAATAATTTTTGTCGAAACGATGAGATTATTTACTTTCTGAACACTTTTTGATACAGTATTCGCTACACATTCAGTATGATGATCGCGTAACGGGAATGACGTCATATCAGAATTGGTTGTTTTAATGTGTATTTTAAGAACGTCAATTAAGCTTACTTTCTTTTACCGAATTCTTATCGACAACAGTTTCTAATGGAAGGGGTATTTTTGTCTATCAAATTGCTCATATTTTCAGTTAAGCGAAAAGATAAAGCTTTGGAAACTATGTCATGAGCACTTTAAGTGGGATTTTTTTTTCTGTTAAATTGATCCGACTTAGCCCAGGTTGCATGTATTTTATCCATTTGTTTAACATTCCATTGTTGAATATAGGACTGCTTTACTGAATTGATTAAAGCCAACATGCATACCAGATGACCAAATAATCCATTGAAAGCATGCCACCAGCTGAAGCTTAACTAAAAACATGGTTGTATAGTGTGTGCATTGGAATAGGCTCATGGGTTCCTTTGCTTAGCCTTATTTACAAAAGTGGACAGTTATTTTATTATGAAAACGAATTTTCATAACAAATGTGGGTGTAGCTTGGTAATGTTGCTACATGTTTGAAACTCCTCAACCCTGAAAACACACACGAAAACAAAAACAGTAAGGCAGTATAAGCATGCAGGCTCAGAATTTCAGCATCACCCCCATATTTTTATAACTCTGGTGGCTTCTGTGAATATTGCTACCTAAGTTAATATGGTTACCTGTTTCAAGGGTGCCTGTAAAGTTTAGCAGGTCCCTCCACTTTAGTTGTTTCTCAGCGAACGTAATAATGGCATTGCAGATCTTTGCCCACTTCATATACAAGGAATCCGCAACTTCAGGAAAAATCATCCTGAAGTCTTGCTCAATCTGTAATGAAAAAAGCATAACTATCATTTATTGAAGCAAACACTACAGATAGCTTGTTGATAGATGTTACACCAGAAAATGGAGTGACCAGTGTCAAGTCATGGGCATTGAATCGGCTACTTTGAGTCACTACTTTTTAGTGCAGTTTAACTTATATAGCACCAATAAAAGCTATACGAGAGAACAAGTAAATTGCTAACCACACAAAAAGGATGACAATGCCAAAGTTGGCACTGACAAGCACATGACGGTGATAGCCCTCACTATTCTGTGAATAATTGAGCTAAAAAAATCAAACAGTGGGAGATGTCAACTGTTAACAATATCTTCATTGTTGATCATATCTTAAAGGGAACAGTGACTAACACACAAGTGTGTAAGGTGGGGGGGGGGCAACCAGGAAAGCCAGCAGGGGCTGGTGGAAGCGGTCCTAAATAGCAATCAAAAAACATATGGAGCATCAATATTGCAAAAACACAGCATCAGTGTGGAACTGTAACAGCCCTATATATTAACCTATCACATTTTCTAATAACATTTCAATTTTACTCTTAAGTTTCAAACTTTAGTACTTTACCATGCCGTCTGTATCCAGAATTCTCGGATACTCCTCGAGAATACTACTTATGCTATGTTCTGCTCGGCGAATTTTACTAAGGCGATACTTCGCTGTTTTCTCCATCATTTCTTGCACTTGATGTTGCGGTGTAGTGTGAAACTTCAACCATGTTACCATAGCTGCTAGGTCAGCCTCCTGCAACTCTTCTGTAACAATAATAGACAAGAAGAGTGGTAATAGTATATTACTAAAAACAAAAATGTAACAATGGTAATTTTGGCTTGGGTAACGAAGCAAATCTTTCATTTTCACAGTCTAGCAGTAAGATATCTTGTTCAACAAAATGTTGGTCTCAAAAATGCAAGTTTAATAAACAATGGATCTTCAAAATCTCCCATCATGAAACAGAAAATGCCCACCTCTGCTGTAAATGCATTGTCTTTGAGTCAGGTAAAAGGGGCCTACCAATGTTGACAGGCTAACTGGAGATACAAAAGTCCCCTGTTGATGGGGAGTTCAAGTTCTGTGCTTCCTATTACAGATATCTAAGATAATGACCAGCTCATAAATCCAGTTACAAACACTTTTATATCAGAAAATAATTCCAACTTCATGCAGTCCACATTTACCCCTTTCTTAAAGTGGTCATGACACGGGCAGTTTCACTTATCATAAATTAAATATTTGAACAAGCAGAAAGAAAAACTGGAATTTGGCTCTTCATAAACCTGAAGGCTGAAATGCGAAAAACTCTTGTGCCATGTAGCACACTGAATGACTTAACTGATGTATCGCATCTGACCATGTAGAATCTAACCATATTCGTACACATAAAACAACTGTACACGAGCTACAGGCTCTCTCAAAAATCGATTCATTTCAAATAATCTCACTTAAAGGAATATTCCCTCCAAATTTTGTTATTTGATATGTGATAGAGAAATATTAAAGAAACAAAATGATGCAAAAACCATCATGACAGCATGTTGCATTCAGAAGATATTGGATTTTGAAGATCACAGAAATACTATGGAAACATTGTAGCTGGACATGTCTGTACTTGATGATGTCACACAGACACAATGTCCTAAAATGCTTATGTAATTCTTCAAAAAGTAATCACAAATTTATTGACAGAATTTGTTTCCTTCAAATCTGCTAGGATATAAATCACTGTATTCAATCCAGAAATGAAAAGTTTGCATTGTCATCCAGTAATTGGGGTTTTATTTTCAACAATAATCATGAACTACTAAACTTTCAACCAGTATGACATCACAGGTGTTGCCAATAAAGTATCACATACCTTTAGAATGGAACAACATATCAAGAAGTGTATGTGAATTAGATCTGTCTAGATGGTCCCCCCAGTAATGATAAAGCAGGAGGCTTATGTTTCGTGCACGGTATACACTTAGAAATAAGTGACAAGCAGAGGTAGGGATTGTGCTTTATCCTAAGTGCGGTGGACCAATGGGGCAATTGAGATGAAGGATCTAAGACAAAGGAAATACTAACCTGTTGATAAATCCAAATCGACTGTACTTATCAGCCTGCTCTTTTCTGGTACTGTGGACTCACTTTCTACCTTCTGTGCATGCCGTTTCCTTATATTTCGGAGGCGGTTTTCTAAAAAGCCACTTGCATCGTGTTTTCCCGAACCTGGAGTAAACCACACCTCCTGACCAATGCAAACAAAAAAATAAACATAAAAATTCTCAATTATCCTTAATCTCATACTTGTATGTAATATTTTGAAATAATATGAGCCCCATTTACTACTGCAGAAGTATTACCTGAATATGATTTCAGAGGTAATATAATAAGGGCTGGGTGGTTTAGGAGTTTTTCTGTTTGCAGGTTCTGGTGAACAAATACCAGCAGGTGCCTGTGAACTAATTACTGGCAGGTACCCATGGAACAGTGGGTAATAACTCTTTGGGTTAAGAAGTTTTTTTTCTCTCAAAGGATTAGTTCAGTGGGTCAATAATGCAGATCCTCTTCTTTGGTTTACATTTTTCCTATCAACGCACCAAATTTCAAATATTTTTACTATATAGTAGGGTAGAAAGCACCGTTTGAAAAATAATCAGGTATAAATCAATTTCAGGCTCGTACCCGATGCTGTGACGTAGATTCCTCAGTTGTTTATTTTACCAGCTGTCAGCTACAGTATGATTGCCTGGTACATAACAGGTGACAGTCAAATTAGTCATAGACATTGGCCATACTTTCTGAATTTTTGTAAATTATTTGCTTCTTTACACTTCAGAATACTGTTCAAATTTGTATATTTTTTGTATCTTTCATTCATTCATTATAATCTAAAACTTATACTCATGGGTGAAGGTCCAAAACCTTCTTTCAAGCCAAATTCAACCAAATTCGCATTGGGATCTGGCAAAATGAGAAAAACTGGAAACTTTTTGTGTATTGGGAAGCTTCTAGTATGGCAACTACCATTTGCGCTTAAAGCGCAATGAAATAACAAAAGCAATGTAATTAATATGGCACATTTCTATGATTATTCTCTTTATGCTATAATTTTTTTTGCCACTGAACTGAACTAATCCTTTAATTTGTACTGAAAAATTATGTGCATCATACACCTCTAGAATTCTTTAGTATTTTGCCTTCAATTGGACAGTTGCTGAGGGTAAAAAACATGTCACAGGATAAAACTGAGATACAAACAATAGGAATTTTGTTGGATGAATATTCCTTTGCTTAAGTGCTATCACAACCAACGTCCGACAGCTGCACTGCGCTTGGTGTACTGAAATAGTTCTGTTTACTTCACTTCTTTTTGGGAACCGTGGGGTAGTTCCCAGTTGATTAGTCCAGCCTTAAATATGATGCCATTGTACTAACAGACTTGATGGAAAGCATACACATGATAGAAAGGAAGTTACAGGTTTCCCTCTCATGGATTAACGAATCCACTGTCTACAATCTATACAAGTAATTGAAGTCAGGTCATGTAATATCTTTGTACTGCACGTCCGAAACCAAGAAAGCCACAAATTGGAACATTACAGGATTATGGGAGTGAAATTATATAATAACAGCAGGCACATTTCTATGGTAGCACCAAACTGACATAATTTTAAAGATTTGCCAGACCCTCAGCAATCTACAAGGAACAGGCTACACTCTTATCAAAATTATCTATTTCTCATCATGTTGTTACAGACGATTAATATTATTTTATCTCAAAATTGGGCAAATCCCTCGTCTCCCTCTCTGATAAAATGAATCCTTTCAAAATGATGAAAATTCTTACATATCCATCTTTGTCTTCATTGTCCAGAGACGGGAATTCAGCAACAATGGATTTGGCCATTGCCAACTTTGCATTGCTTGGAGGTCTGAAATAGAATTTGTAAAACATAAAATGACAATTTGACTCAATAGACATGGCACTGTAAAATTTTTCAGAGACAACTTTACAATTATCACAAAACATCAATGTCATCTTTTCAAAGTATTTAACTTGATTAGACCAACTGACGTAATCGCTATATACTGTATTCACAGTTCGGACCAAATGAGATACCATTGTGATTTGCCATCCTCTCCAGAAGATATCTCTATTCAATTTTTGATTTTGGCCAAATCTGCCTTTACATACCAGACCTGCCAACCGTTCCGATTTAATCGGAACCGTTCCGATTTTTGAGTCCGTACATAGCTAAAAATCGGAACGTTCCGATTTCTAGCACCCACCCCAAAATAGTACAAGAAATATCCTTGCAACATAATCATTTAAACGCATGTCACCGCCTCTCAATAATGATTCTTGGATCGAACTTGTATGGCTTTACGTGTACTATCGAAACACTATGACCAAGACTTCGGCATTATTATTCGACATCCGGCTTGCGCGCTAAATATCTCGGATATGTGGCACACTTACGCACATATCCGTACGATCGTTGTAGTTAATGCTTATACAAGCACGCACGCTGGCGCCTACGGACGGACGACCGCGAAGTCCGTGTGGCAAAACCTGCGGTGGTACGCTACGTATACGGTATATACGCAGTACAATATGCATGTTTGTTTGATAACCGTGGGACTAATCGCAATGCTGTTGTTTGGTATTACGGCGATGAAAAGAATATTTGAAGATTGAACAAAGTACTTTTTTGACAGTGTTCAATTTTGAAAGGAACAGCAACGAGTTTTTGAGTATTAAAACTTTGAGGACGTAAGCTGGCGAGCCTCAGGCGTTTTTTGCGGGGGGTACCGT
Source organism: Holothuria leucospilota (assembly GCA_029531755.1). Taxonomy (NCBI): domain Eukaryota; kingdom Metazoa; phylum Echinodermata; class Holothuroidea; order Aspidochirotida; family Holothuriidae; genus Holothuria; species Holothuria leucospilota. The sequence goes on along the minus strand of JAIZAY010001931.1, from coordinate 5,836 downwards.
AGTTCGCCGTATCAACAACGGTAACGTAGCGAATGTGTGGGCATAGCAATAGCACATGATGCAGTCTAGCCTAGGCTTGGTCTAGCTGAACTTAACGGTACGTTGACTTGAGTCTAACGTTTAAACTACAAGTCGCGGAGATTATTAATAGGTGGAATTTTTTTATATGATTTTTTTCTGAATACAGTGCATAAAACCCCGCCAGAACGTTCAATAGCCAAGTCTAAACGAAGTTTGTGTTAGGCTTAGGCCTAAGTGTGTAACATGACTATCATTACCATGCAGCTAGCCTGCCCAGCCTAACGTACCAAGTAACATAGATCTGAAAAGTTTTATTTTGTGCACTTATAAAAAAGGGATGTAATCAGCACTGGCCGGTAACCTTTCAAGTTCAATTTGCTTGCATTATAACTAACAAAACTTAGACTTATCACTGTGATGGGGTGTGTTGATTTTGCATTTTGTTTAGGCCTATGCTACAATTCCATTCAGACATAGGCCTAGGCCTACAATCATCCAAATTTTTTAAAATACAGCCTAAAAAAATTTGTAATTTTGCATGTTTCAAAATTTGACACATATTCCTTGATATGCCACCGTTTTGAATCTAAGAGTATTTAACACTTCAAAAAATTTCCAAGGGAGGGGGACCCCCTCCCTTAGACCCCATCCCCCTAGCCTGGCAGATTCTCCAGAATTGCGCCGCTGTGTCCCTATTTCCACTTTTCAAATGTTGGCAGGTCTGACATACATTTTCCTTTCTTTTTTTTTTTTTTTTTGAAAAAGTTACAGTGGTGCTCTGCAACACGATTTGCTGATAATGAACTTCTATAAAATAGCTTATTTGCCCCTAACGCTTGCTACAAATAAGAAAAACTGATCTTGAAAAGTATCATAGTTTTACTAGCAGAGTGGTTAGTCCACCATCCTTTTTCTATAAGAAAAAAGATTTTCTGATCATGTTCTTGTGCTTGTTCAAATTGACCTTTAGCAGCTGATATGCCTGGAGGATAAATAATCAAAAGTCTAATCAAATATATTTTGCTACAATCAACTCAGGAACAGAACCAAGATGGTCATTGCACAGATATACAGGTAAAATTAAAAAAAATTGCCTTACTGTCATTGTATTGAACATCTCAACAAATTAACAGGATAGAGATAATCCAAGTTAAAAACACTGGATGAAAAAGCACTGTATCCACAAGTCTACACAAATATATGGAGGACATAATGGTTTCATTCCGGGTCCCATGGACTTAGGGAATTGAGAAGGGGGAATTTAACCCACCTTGTTCTGTGAAGGTGGGGACAAATCCCCCTGTCCCCCCTCTGGCAGAAACCCTGCCCCCTCCCTCGGTGGTACCTTACCTTACTTCGTAGGCGGAGCATACAGTGCCTCACAACATCCATTCCCTTTGTGTCACCCCCTTTCCCCTCTCAAGTTCCATGACACGGAAATGAAACCATTATGTCCTCCATAAATTTGTGTAGACTTGTGGATACAGTGCTTTTTCATCCAGTGTTTTTAACTTGGATTATCTCTATCCTGTTAATTTGTTGAGATGTTCAATACAATGACAGTAAGGCAATTTTTTTTAATTTTACCTGTATATCTGTGCAATGACCATCTTGGTTCTGTTCCTGAGTTGATTGTAGCAAAATATATTTGATTAGACTTTTGATTATTTATCCTCCAGGCATATCAGCTGCTAAAGGTCAATTTGAACAAGCACAAGAACATGATCAGAAAATCTTTTTTCTTATAGAAAAAGGATGGTGGACTAACCACTCTGCTAGTAAAACTATGATACTTTTCAAGATCAGTTTTTCTTATTTGTAGCAAGCGTTAGGGGCAAATAAGCTATTTTATAGAAGTTCATTATCAGCAAATCGTGTTGCAGAGCACCACTGTAACTTTTTCAAAAAAAAACAAAAAAGAAAGAAAATGTTATGTAGACCTGCCTAACATTTGAAGTGGAAGATGGGCACAGCGGCCAATTCTTGGAGAATCTGCCGGCCAGGGGGTGGGGTCTAAGAGGGAGGGGGTGTCCCCCTCCCCTTCGGAAATTTTTTGAAAGGTTAAATACTTCTTAATTCAACACGGTGTCATATTTAAGGAGATATGTGTCAAATTTTTAAACCTGCAAAATTTACAAATTTTTTTAGGCTGTATTTTAAAATTTGGATGATTGGTAGGCCCTAGGCCTATGTCTGCTGGAATTGTAGCTAGGCCCTAAACAAAAATGCAAAAATCAACACCGCCCATCACGTGATAAGTCTAAGGTTTTGTTAGTCTTATAATGCACGCAATTGAACTTTGAATGGTTTTCCCGGCAGTGCTGATTACATCCCTTTTTGCATTATAAGTGCACAAAATAAAACTTTCAGATCATGTTACTTGTTACTGTTAGGCTGGGCAGGCTAGGCTGCATGGTAATGTTAGTCATGTTACACACTTAGCCTAACACAAACTTCGTTTAGGCCTTGGCCTATGTGAACGATTCTTGGCGGGGTTTATGCAATGTATTCAGAAAAAAAAATCATATAAAAAATTCCCACCTATTTCATAATCTCCGCGACTTTCGTAGTTCAAAAGTTAGACCTCAACGTAACCGTTAAGTTCAGGCCTAGCCTAGGCCTAGGCTAGACTGCACACATGTGCTATTTGGCTATGCCGCACTTTCGCTACGTTACCGTTAGTATGATACGGCGAACTACGGTACCGAAAAACGCCTGCAGGCTCGCAGCTTACTGTCCCAAAGTTTAATACTCAAAAACTTCGTTGCTGGTCTTCCGTTCAAAATTGAACAGTCACAAGTACTTTGTTCAATCTTCAAATATTCTTTTTTCATCTCTATAATCTCAAAAAACAGCATTGCGATAGTTCCCACTGGTATCAAACAAACATGCACTATGTACTGCGTAATACCGGATACGTGCGTACCACCGCAGGTGCCACACGGGACTTCGCGGTCGTCGGTCAGTAGGCGCAGCTGTGGGTGCTTTGTAAAGCATTAACTACAAACGATCGTTAAGGATATGTGCTGTCAGTGTGCACATATCCTGAGACATTTTAGCTGCGCACAACCCGGATGTCGCATACATAATGCTGAAAGGTCTTGGTCATAGTGTTTACATATATGTACACGTAAAGCCCATCAAGTTCGATCCACGAAATCATATTGAGGTGCGTGAACATTGCGTTTTAAATAATTATGTTGCAAGGATATTCTGTACTATTTTGGGGTGGGTGCTAGAAATTCGGTACGTTTCCGATTTTTAGCTATGTACGGGACTCAAACAATCGGAAACGGTTCCGATAAATCGGAACGGGTTGGCAGGTCGGCAATCACCTCCTTACATTATTTTTAATGGGGAAAATCATTGGTTTTAGACATACACAAGACATTAAACACGTCATCCAAGAGCGTGAAGTCATATTAGAACGTTTACTCCATCCTCCAAAACAATTATTGTAAATTATGCCTATAAAAAGTGTCATCTTCCAAATACAGTAGGCAAGCCTCTTTTAAACTTCTTTAAAATGTACAGCAGTTGAAGGTGTTAAAATGTCCAACTAAAATATTTAAGATAACCAGCTTTAATGAGCCTACACACAGGGATTTGTTCACTCTGCTGGCTTAGCTGGGAGGCCCACCCGCGGGATGGTGAACTGCGCCTGCCATCATTTAAAATAAAACATTCCACCCAGCACTTTTTACCAGTAATGGTACATAATTTTATGATTTTTGGAAGAAATTTGGGGATATGTAAATTAATCTGAGATGGCCAATTTAGAAGCATTAATTAGAGTGCAGAGACAAATATCCCACAACCTCTTAATTCGCAGGACAGTGCCACTACAAGTGTCAGAGTCCAGAATTACCTGGCATTAAGTTTGGCCCGGTGGGTGACAACCCTGTTTAGCATTCTAAAGTTCAAACGCAAGGATACGCACTTTAAATGGTGTAAACAGAAATTCCCTTTAGAGTATTCAGAGCCTCCAAGATTTAACTTTACATCAAAAGAGGGATCGTGACATGTAAAATGTGAAAGCACTTGGACCGATACCCAACTGTCTCAAAGGAAGCTCAAATTAATACTTGACTAATGCGGACAAGTAATGCCATTGCTTTTAGCTTTTGATATTAAGCAAAAAAAAACTTGCCTTACGATTTTGGTACTCGTGTCATATTGAAAAATTTGTTTCATCACAATTTTGAAAAGAATTTTCCCAAAGATCAAGAAGCATATCCTCTAAGAATTAAATTTTGAAAATGGTAAATATCTAGTTGATGAAAAGAGGAAGCAAATGAGGAAGACCACCACAACGTTGCTGTAAAATTCCCTTCCACCCAGGGGGATTTGTAAAATTTTACCCCTGGGGACATGATGCAATTTATACTGGCAATTTTAAAAATTTTTTTTGAAACGTTATGGAGCGGGTAAGTGGGGGAAAAATTGCCATCACGGGGGTTTTTTGGAGAGTCTTTTTAAAAAAATGCTCATGCCCTTTTTCCCAATTCAATTTTGACTTTTGTCAAGAAAAAAACGTTATGTAGAATGAGATGGACTTTGAAATAGGAAATGTAAAACTGTGAGATATTTTCTGCAAAATAAGTAATTCTTCTTGAAAGAAAACTCATGTAGTCTTTCCAAAGATACCAATTAGGGCACACTGCCAAAAATTTGCTACTTTTTGGTGGTTTACTCCCCAAAAATTTTGGGGGGAAATAACCTTTCCAAAAATTCCCTTTAATACAGTTTTATGATATGCATTAAAATATCTCTTCAATTAATAAAATAGGCTTTCATTCGGGTTTATTATTACTGAAACTTCATTTTTTACAATCTCCCCTTTTTTTAATCAATGTTTGTTTCCCAGCTCCCCGACCCAGTTTTACCCTCCCACAACCACCACACACATTTTTTGTCCTTCATTTTAAATGCCAGCAAAGCAAAAGACCTTGTTGTCATGAAAAACACTTTGTCACCAACAGCGTGCAAATGTTCAAGTCAATAAAGGCATAACATTTGCAACACTGACTTGCAATCAACGAACACACTGGTTTTCTGCCCTCCCAAGGGAGATACTTAACCGTACAAACAATAGCTACAAGATTGTACTAGGGGTATTTAGAGACCGAAAATTAGAAAGATGCAGCCTTCTCTACATACAAAAAAGACGCAAGGGCAGTGGAGTCACCTTACCCAACCTACAAAAAACCCCTTACCTACAAAATCAATAAACAAATCCCGTTAAAAGCTTTTTTCAAAAGTTTTTTAGTCCAGAAAAAATTGGGGGGGTTCGTTTTTTTGGGAAAACACCCCCTGTTTGGGAAACAATTTTATTTATACTTGGGGGGATGGGTGGTGTGGTTTATACCTGCATGATACAGTGTTGAGTGAATGTTAAAAAAACATGTCCGACAAATAACCAGCATTGATTAGGGAGCAGTCATGTGGGCATTTTATATCATTATCACAAAAGTAGAAAGTGCCCCAAAAAACCTATTTTAGGAGACCACTTTACATGATGGATTTTTGTGATGCACAATGCAAGGAAATTAATGCCCCAAAATGTTTCCTAAGATGTAAATGGACCAGGCTTAATGCAATTAAAGGAAAGAGTAGTTTTTATTCTGGAGTGCTACTCGAAAACAGTCATAAGTAGCAAATTTAAATGAATCTTTCAGGAAAATAAATTTTTTTTACAATACCTCAAAATATTCATTTTTTATCAGATGGAAAAAAGTCAATTTGCCCCCAAACCTTAAACGACAGTTTGCATTAAAATCACAACTAGGTCTCAAAACTTTTAATTTCCGGGGAA